>JAJJKW010000092.1:0-11744 GCA_023805745.1 Isotricha sp. YL-2021b | reverse complement strand
CCCCAATCCCCTTAAAATCAAAATTTTGAAAAAAATTATATTTTGAATTATTAAAAAAATAATAAATGATAAACAATTTCTATTTATTAACCAAAAATTAATTTAATATACATATTTATTCTTTTTTATTATTTTATTATCTTAAAATAAGAAATAATTATATATTGATAAACAATTACAGAAGAATTAAAATTTCCAGACAATATGCAATTAAGAAGATTTAATAATACAATTAATAAAATTCCAAATTCTAAAATTCTGAAAATTGTTTTGTTACTGAAAATTCCAAGAGAATTAAAATTCATATTCATTGAAAATTCATAAAAAAAATTCAAACAATATTATATCATCAATATTTATTTTATAAATATAAAATTAAATAAAAAAAAGAAGAAGATTATGAAGATGATGATAAAATATTTTAAATAAAAAAATTTAAGAAATTAAGAGTTGATGATGATTTAAAAAAATTCATTTTTAAGTTATAAATTGATATATTTATTTTTTCCTCTTCCTTGGTATTAAAAAAATAATTTTTTTTCTTAAATAAAAATTTAAAAATAAATTGTTTTTTCAAAAAAATAATGGATGAAGAGTATAAAACAGGAGAAGTTGTAAATAATCTTCGTTCAGATAATACTTCTTTAAAATTAGAAATAAGAAAATTAAAAAAAGAATTAGCAATAAAAGAAGTAGAAATTAATGATTTAAAAGAAAAAAATTTTGATTTAGAAGAAGCTGAAGAATTTAATAAAAATTTTCGACAATCTGAAAGATTTAATCCTTCTTCAATATCAGATATTTATTCAGATTCTTCTGAACAAAAATTTTTTTATCAATTAAAAAATGCTTTTGATACTATTAATTCTCTTCAAAAAGAAAAAGATCAAGAAGTCGAAAAATCAGAAAAAAAAATTAAAAATTTAAATAATGAAATTAAATTATCAAAAGAAGAGAATTCTAATCTTAAAAATGATATTAAAAAATTAAATGAAAAAATTGTTTTATTATCAAAAAAAACAGGAGATGAATTAGAGATTGAAAGAGTAAGAGAATTACTGTCTAAAAGTAAAGAAGAAAATAAAAATTTAAAAAATCAAATTTTTGAATTAAATCAAAAAATTAAAAATTTCAATGTTGAAAATGAATCTTTAAAAAATTCTGAAGTATTATATAAAAATAATATTCAAAATTTACAAAATGAAATTGGAGATTTAAATAAATTAAATGAGTCAAATAAAGAAAATTCTGAGAATCATATTCAAAAATTAACAAGGAAAAATTCAGAATTATCACAATATATAACTAATAAAAAGAATACAATTATTTCTATGCAAAAAGATATTATACAAAGAGATAATATTATAGATAATTTAAAAGAAGAAATAGAAAATAATAAAATTGAACAAAATAAATTAACAAAAAATCATGATGAAAATTATTTAAAATTTATATCCCAAGTTAAAAGTTTAAAAGAATCAAATGATATTAATATAGCTGAAAAAGATTATTATAAAAAAAATTTAGATTACAAAACAAAAGAATTAGAAAATTTTAGGGAAAAAGCAATTAAACAATTAGAAGAAATTCAAGATGGATTTATTAAAGAAAAAGATAATTTTCAAGTTATTTTAGATGAATTAAGAACAGAAAATGAACAAATAAAATTTGAAAATTCTTCTCTAATAAAAGAAATACATTATTTAAAAAATGGAAAAAAGGAATTTGAGAAAAATATAATTTCTATTGAAGAAAATAATAAAAATTTATTACAAGATAAAGCAATTAAAGATTCAATTATAATTAATTTAAAAGAACAATTAGAAAAAAATAAAACTATCTTAGAAAAAACAAATAATAAATTAAAAGATTTTGAGTTAAAAAATAATAATTTTAATCAAATATTAACAGAAAAAAACAATGAAATTTCAAAATTAAATGAAGAATTAAAAATTAATGAAAATAAATTAAATAAATTTATATTAGAAAACGAGAAATATCAAATAAATATAATTAATATTGAAAAAAATTTGAAAGAAAATGAAGAATTGTTTAAAAGTCAAATTAATGAAAAAAACCGTTTAAATAAAATTTTGGAAAGTAAAATCACATCATTGAAAAAAAATTTAGAGGAAATTGTACAAATAAAAAATCAAGAATTATTAACAAAAGCAACAGAATCAAAAGCAAATCAACAAATAATAAATTTATTAAATAAAACAATAGATGAACAAAAAGATAAAATTAAAAGAATTAATTCTGAAAATATTTCTTTGAAACAAAATAATGAACAAATTAAAAAAAAATTAATTGAAAAAGATATTTTAGAATTGAATAATAGTTTTGTTGATAATCAAAAAATAATTGAGGATAAAGAAAAAATTATATTTGATATGACAATTCAATCAAAAGAAAATAAACAAAAATTAATGAATTTATTAAATAAAGCAAATAATGAAATTGAAAAACAAAAAAAAGAAAATATAGAAAAAGATTCTTTAATAGAAAATATGAGTAATATTAACAAAAAAAAATTACTTGAAAAAGAAGCAAAAATTAATGAAATGAAAATGATTCATCAACAAGAAATTTCAAAAATTAAAAAATTACATGAAAACACTCAATTATTAGTTAATGAAAGAGATAAAGAAATAGCAAAAATTGATAATGAATTATCTAATAAAGTTAAAGAAATATATAATAGAGAGAATGAATTAAAAGAAATAAAAAATGATAATGAAAAATATTTAACTTCTATTAATGAATTAACTAAATATAAAAATGAAATGGATAATTTAATATCTAGTTTAAATAAAAAAAATGAGAAATTAGAAAATCAAAATAAACAATTAAAAGAAAAACATAAAAATGATAAAATAAAAATCAATAAATTAAATGAAAAAATTTATGATATGGAAAATTTAAACAATAAAATAAATCAAGAATTAGAATATATGAAAAAAATTCATCCAGAACAAAATAAAAAAATTGAAGAAAATGATAATTTAATTAATAATTTACAAGAACAATTAAAAGATTTAACACAAAAATTAAAGAAAAAAAATAAAGAATATGATAATATTTATAATGAAAATCAATTAATATTAGATGAATTAAAAACTATTAAAGAAAAAAAAGAAAATGAAATTTCAGATTTAAAAGAAAATTTAGAAAAAGTAGAAAAAATTTTAAAAGAAATTAAATCCAAAAATGAAGAATTGCTTTTAGATAATGAATTATTAAAAGAGGAGAATAATCAAAAAGAAAAAATTATCAATGAAGAAAAAGGATTAAATTTAGAAAATGAATTTAAAATTAAATCTTTGGAAGTAGAAAACAAAATAAAAGAAAAAAGTTTAAATGAAATAAAACAACAATTTGAAATTAATGAGTTAGAAAAGAAAAAAAAACATGAAAAAAGTAATAGTGAACATAATATTAAAGTTCAACAATTAAATGAATTAATTGAAGGAAAAAGTAAAGAATTAAATGATATAAATTTATTAAGAGAAGATTTAGAAAAATCATTTAATCTAATAAAAAAGGAAAATCAAAAGTTAAATGAAGAAATTTTAGAATTAAAAAATATCAATGAAGAAAAAGAAAAAAAATTAAATAATTTAAAATTAGAAAACGAAGAAAAAAATTTAAAAATAAAAGAATTAATTTCTCAAAATGAAATAAAAGATAAAATAATAAAAGAAGTTTCTTCTGATAACAAAAAAAAAGAAAAATTATTAGAAAATCATCAATCATTAATAAATGACTCTAAATTATCTATTAAATTAACAACAATTGAAAATGAAAAAAAAGAAAATGAAATAAATGATTTAATTAAAGATATATCTGATAAAATGAATATCATTCAAAAATTACAAGATACATTAACTCAAAAAGAAGATTTAATAATTGAATTAAAAGAACAAGAAGAAATTAAAAATAATAGGTTAATCAAAATTAATGAAGATAATAAAGAAAAAGAAAATAAGTTGATTGAAATACAAAGTTTAAATGAAAAATATTTAAAATCAATTGAAAGTTTAACTGAAGAAAATGAAGAGAAAAATAATGAAATTTTGAAATTAGAAAAAAACTTTAAAAATAGTGAAAATTTAAATAAAAAATTAAATGATGATATAATAAACTTTGAAAAACTTTTAAAAGAGAAAATAGAAGATATTGAATATAGAGAAAAAGAAAATATAATTTTAAAAGATGATAATTCTGAAAAAGATAAAAAAATAAATCAACTAAATGAAGAAAATGATAATAAAGAAAAGAAAATAAATGAATTATTAAATGAAATTAATATAAAAGAAAATCTATTCAATGAATTAAATTTATCTAAAGATGAGAAAAATAAAGAATTATATAAATTAAAGGAAAATTTACTTTTGAATGAAAAAGTAATAAAGGAGAAAAATTTAGAAATTGATGTTTTAAAAAAAAATATTTCTGAAAAAGAAAAGCAAATAATTATATTTAAAGAAAATATATTAAATAAAGAAAAAGAATTTGATTTATTAAATAAGGAAAAAGATATTTTAACCCAAAATATTATAACTCTGAAAGAAGAATTTAATAATAAAATAATAAATTATAAAGAAGAAAATAAAAAAAATGAAGATGAAATGCTTTTATTAAACAAATTAATAGAAAAAAAAGAATTAGAAAATAAAAAATTATTAAATGAAAAAGAAAACATTATTGAAAACACAAAAAAAGAAAATTTAGATTTAAAATTATATAAAAATGAAATTGAAAATAAAAAAAATCAATTATACGAAATTCATGAAATTGTAATATATATAAATGAAACAATTTCAGAAAAATTTGACAAAGATCAAAATACTTCAATAAATAATGGTTTAATTGAAGAGGAATTATTGATTCAAAAACAAGATGAAATTGAGAATTTTAAATCAAAATTAATTGAAAAGGAAAAGTTAATCTATGAATTAGAAAATAAACCAAAGATTTTCAACAATTTATTAATAAATAATAATAATATGAAAATATTGTCTAATCAAAAAAAGGTAGAAAATATATTTGTTTTAAATGACAATTTTTCAATTATTTCTCAGAAAAAAATTATTAAAAATATTTCAATTTTGAAAGAGAGTTTTTCAATTTTGTCAAATAAAAAAATTTATGAAAATGAATGTATTTTAAATGATAATTTCTCAATAAATTCAAATAAAGTAAAAATTGAATATATATATCATAAAAACAATAATTTTTCAATTTTGTCAAATAAAAAAGAAAATCAAAATATTTGTTTTTCAAACAATAATTTTTCAATTTTGTCAAATAAAAAAGAAAATAAAAATAAATGCTTTTCAAACAATAATTTTTCAATTATTTCAAATAAAAAAGATATTAAAATAATCTGTGTTGTAAATAATTTTTTAATATCATCAAGTAAAAAGAAAATTGAAAATAGTTATGTATCAAATAAAGATTTTTCAATAATTCCAAATAAAAAAAAAATAAATAATATTTTAAATAATAATTGTTCAATATATAAAAAAAAATTGGAAAATAAACCTATGACTAGTAATAATTTTTCAATATTATCAAAAAACAATAAAAATAAAAAAGAAAATATTTTTATCTCATTAAATCATTTTTCTATAATGTCAAATAAAAAAAATATAGAATATAAATTTACATATAAATTTACCTTAACTCAAAATTTTTCAATTTTGTCAAATAAAAAAGAAAAAATAAATACAAATATTGTCAATAATACTTTTTCTTTTATTTCAAATAAAAAAAAATTTCCAAATATATTTTCTTTAGTAAATTCTTTTTCTATTTTGTCAAATAAAAATGATAAAAATATTTTTAATGTTTTTAATAATAAATTTTCTATAATTTCAAATAAAAAATTAAATGAATATATATATAATTCTAATAATAGATTTTCTATAATTTCAAATAAAAAAATAATTAAATATATTATTTTTAATAATAAATTTTCTATAATTTCAAATAAAAAAATAAATGAATATATTATTTCTAATAATAATTTTTCAATAATTTCAATGAATATGGAAATAACAGATAATAATATTTTGAAAAAGAAAAATGATAATCCAATAATTTATGTTTCTAATTTCTCAATAATTTCTACTAAAAAATTTAAAGATAACAAATTAATATCAATGAATAATTTTTCAATTTTATCAAATAAAAAATTAAATGAAAATAAAGATATTTCTTATAATAGTTTTTCAACAATTTTATCCAATCAAAAACCTGAAAATATCCCAATTTTTAATTTTGATTTTTCAATTTTACAAAATAAAATTAAAGACCCAAATTTATATTCTTCAAATTTCTTTTTTTCAATTGAAAAAGAAAAAAATTTTAACTCATCAAAGAACTTTAATTCTCCTGAAATTAATAAAGAATCACAAAATTCATTTCAAACTCCAAAAAATGAAAAGAGTGATAAAAATGAGGAAAATTATATAGAAAATTTAACTCATCAAATAATAATTCTTCAAGAAGAATTAAATAATAAAGATGATGAAATAAATAATTTAAAAAAAATAATTACTAAAAAAGAAGTTTTAGAGAAAAATATTTTAGAAGAAAATATAATTCCAGAAGAACCAATATTAGAAGAAATAGAAGAAGAAATTATTCATACTCCTCCTCATAAAAGAAGAGAAAATTCAATAGAAATAAAATCTAAAAGTGAAAATAAAAATGATAAAGATAATTTATTAATAGTTGAATCTCCTATTATATCAACTCCAAAAATAGAATCAAATAAACAATATGAATTATTTGCTCCAATTAGAGAAATTGAAAATTTCGAAGAAAATAATAATAAAAATGATATAAAATATACTAATGAACATGAAGAAAGATTACAATCAGAAGATTTATTAGAAGAAATTAATTTTCCTTTAAATAGTGAAAATTCAAATTATAATACTCCTGAAAAAAAGAAAAATGAAATTGAATCCCCTAAATCTGATATTATATCTGAATTAAATAACCAAATTTTAATACAAAAAAATATTATAAACAAAAAAGAAGAAGAGTTTAAAATTTTAAAAGAGGAGAATAAAAAAAATATAGAATTAATTAATCAATTAAATAATAAATTAGAAGAAATTGAAAAAAATTCAAATTGTTTAAATAATAATAATAATATTGATGTAGAAGAAAAATTAAATAAATTAAAAGTTGAAGATGAAAAAATAGAAATAGAATTAAATAACATATCTTTTAATAAAAAAGATTCCCAGTTATGTTCATTTATAGAAGAAGATATTCTTCAAGATAAATCAGAAAAAAATTCAGGAAATCTACAAATAAATGAAAATAATATTGATAATTCTGATAACTTGAATAATGATTTATTAGAAAAATTCAATAAATTAAGAGATATTAATATAAAATTGGATAAAGAATTAAAAGATGAAAAAGAATTAAATTCAGAATTATTAGAAGAAAATTCTGCTTTAAAACAAAGAAATGAAAAATTAATTAATGATATAAATGAACTAAGCAATAAGTTAAATTTAACAGAAAAAAATAATGATTCTTTTTTTGAAAAAGAAAAATTAATAAATGATATAACAGATTTATCTAAAGCTCTTGAAGAAAGTAAATTTGAAATAAATAGATTAAATGATATTATTTTTCAAAAAGAGGAAAAAATAAATAAATCTTTAAATAATTCTGAAATATTAGAGAATGAAAAAATTAACAATAAATCAAATTATATAGAAAAAAATAATTTAAAACAAGAAATTGAAAAATTAAATACAGAAAATTCAATTTTAGGAAATAAAATTCAAGAACTTAATAATAATATTATAAATATAGAAAATGAAAATAATAATCTTAAAAAAGATTTAGAAAAAAAAAGAAAAAATGAAAATGATTTAAAGGATAAAAATAAAGAACTAGAAAAAGAATTAAATAATAAAAAAACATTAGAAGATATAATAAAATCTTTTGATGGAAATACAGAACAATTAATTAAAAATTTAGAAAAAAAGATAATCAATATTTCAAAAGAAAAAGATAATTATTTACATAAATTTGATGATTTATTAACTGAAAAAGAAAGATTAGAAGATGATTTAAAAGAATTAGAAGATAAACTTGAAGAACAATTAGATATAAATAGTGATTTAGGAAATCTTATTGAAAAATATAAAAATAATAATAGTTCAAAAGAAAATTTAAATGAAATATTGAATTCTTCTAATTTAGGAAAAAAAAATAATATAAATCCAGAGAATTATGAAATTATTTCAAGTAAAAATTTAAATAATTTAACTTGGTATTTATTAAAATTAAAATCTAATGAAAATTATGATTATTCAAATTTTATTTGGATTTCTGATAATAAAATAGACAAAAATGAATATGATAATTTAGATAATTTTGATGAACAAATGAATACTATATTAATGCAAAAACTAAAACTTTTAGAAGAAAAAGAAGAAATAATTAGTAAATTAAAATTTGAAAATGAAAAATTAAAAAAAAGTAAAATTTTAAATTTAAAAAAATTATCTGATTTAAAAGATATTGAGAGTTCAAATACAAATTTTTCAGATAATCTTAAATTACAAAATTATAATAATGAAGTCCCTTTAGAAAAATATAGCCAAGTAGTTAATAATTATAATAATTTAGACATTAAGTATAATAAATTAAAAATAAATTATAAAGATTGTATAGATAAATTAAAAAAATATGAAGATAATATATCTTCTCATAATGATGAATTAGAAAATACTAAATAAAAATATATTAATAATTAAATTAAAAAAAATGAATGATAGTAAAAATTAAATTAAATAAAATTTAAAATAATTAATATTTTTTACCCTAAATTTAATATAAACCTTATAAAAATTTTTAAATAATAAAACCCCTTATTATATTAATTTTAATATTAATTATTATCATTTAATTCAACGAATAAAATAATAAAGATAAAATAAATTAATCACTTTTCAATTTTTTTCCTTGGAAAATATCTTGAACTTCTTTAAACAAATCTTTTTCCATAGTTTTAAGTGAGAAATTCTCTTGAACATGTTGATTAAGAGTATTTCTTAAATCATCATTATTCATGGATGTATTATCAAAAAATTTATTATTACTTATCATTTCATTAATTTTATCAGCCCATTTTTCAGGTTCTTCATTATCTAATAAAGAACCAGTTTTTCCATCAATAACACTTTCCATAGGTCCTCCACTTTTACTTGCAAGAACCCATGCTCCACAATACATTGATTCAACAGGAACAATACCAAAATGTTCAAATTTTGGAGTATATAAAACTATATTTGCAGTTCTAAATAAAATACTTCTTTCTATATTTTCTATATTTTTTAAAAAAAATATATTTAATTTCTTCTTCTCTTCTGTATCTATATAAGATTTTAATTTATCATATACTTCTATATTCTCTGTTAAAAATGTATCATATCCTCCTGCTATTATTAAACATGATGAATCTGGGTCTTCTTTTTTATATCTTTCCATATAATTTATATAACTTAATACTGCTAAATCTAAATTTTTTTTTCTTTCATATCTATTTAATGATACTATTACTTTCATATTATTTATATCTTTATTTTTTAAATTTTCTAATCCTTTTATTTTTAAGATATCTTCCTTTTGTATTTTATTTTCAGTATCATAAGTATGTAAATCAATACAAGGATAAATAACATTAGGAAGTTTTTTAATTCTTTTTAACAAATGGAAATTTTCTAAAAATATTTTTCTAGTATATAAAGAATTAACAACAATAGAATGAGAAAAAGCCATAGTAAATTCTTCAATAATATCGATAAAAAATCTATAAATTTTTTTAAAAATTCCATTTCTATCAGTACATAAAACTTTATCAGGATGATGACAATAAAAAAGAGTTTTAAATCTTAAATTTAATAAAGGAATAGGAAAAGGGATTTGATCAACAATAACTAAATCAAATTTTCCTCCAAAAAATAATAACCATAAAGCACAAAAAAATACTCTCATATATTCACAAAAAGCATGCATTTTACCAAAAATTAATCTTGGAAAAATATTTCCATGAACTTCTACTTTTAATGTTCCATCTTTTGTTTGAGAAAATGCTCTTTTTGGATCATAACTTGGTGTAAATAATGTTGTATACCATCCTAATTTTTGACATGTTAATGCTAAATTTACTACTAATTGTTCTGCTCCTCCTATTCCTAAATCTGGATGAATAAATGCTACTCTTAATGGATAATCTTCTATTGGTTTTTCTGTTTTTTTTTCTGTTGACATTTTTTTTTTTTTTTTTTTTTACTTTTTTTTAGGAGATGTGAATATTTTTTTTTTATAATTTTTTTTTACTTTGGAATGTTGTTTATTATATTTATTTTTTTTTTTTTTTGTTATTTTTTTTAATTTTTATTATATCTATTTATTATTTTTAGTTAAGGTAAAATAAAAAATAAATTTTTTAATTTAAAAATTAACTGTTGTTTGAAAGAAATATTTGTTGAATATGAAAAAATTAAAAAACAAATATAAACTAATATATAGGAAAAATTAAAATTGTAAACTATTTTTAAAAATTGAAAAGTTTTTTGTAAAAATCATGAAAAATGAAAGAGAAAGAAATATTTTTTATTATTGAATTAATAATTTAAATTTCAACTAAATAAACTAAAAAAATGAAAGACAATTTTAAATAAAAAATGAATTATTTCTTTAATTTCTTCTTCATTTTCTTAATTCATCTGTATCATTTTAAGAAATAATTGTATTTCATCTTTATATTTGTAAATATAAATTGATAAATAATATTTAATTGATAACGTAAAAGAATAATAAATTGAGAGAATTGAAAATTTAAATAAATATTTATTAAGCTATTGAATCAATATATAATTTTCAATTAAAGTAGAAAACAGTTAAATAACTTATTTATTATATTTTTTACAATAATTATTCTAACTAATGAAGTTATTGAATAAGATAATATTTTAAGATATTTATTTCAAGTAATAAAAAAAGAAAAAAAGTAACATATTATAATTTTTAAAATTGATATATATAAAACAAAAAAATAAAAATTAATTTAAATTAAACTAAATTTAGATTATTACATTTTCCTTAAAAATTATGAGTTAAAAAATTTAATTTCTTTCTCATTATTTTAAATATTTTATATTAAACATCATAAAAATTATCATTCAAATAATAAATTTAAAAATAATAAAAATTAATTTTTCATTTGAAACTATTTCTTTTTTGAAAAATAGTGTCTTTTTTAATTTGTTAAAAATTTATTAATTATTCTTATGGGGTTAATAATTAAATATTTAAATAAATAATAGGTATTATTTATAAATCTGAACTCTTTTAGATTAATTTAAATATTTAATTATAAACCCCATAAGAATTATTTTAACTTTTTTATAATTATTATTCTTATGAGGTTAATTCACCTTTTAAAGGAGTTAAGAAAAAATTTTAACTTTTTATATAATTATTATTCTTATGGGGTTAATAATTAAATATTTAAATTATATAAAAAATTAGTTATGTCATAACTCATTTTTAAAATTAATTAACTTTTATATATAATTATTATTCTTATGGGGTTATTAATTAAATATTTAAATATTAATGATTAAAAATTTAAAAAATATTTATTTGAATTTATAAAATATAGAAATTTAAAGATATTTGGGGATTGGGGATTGGGG
>JAJJKW010002184.1:0-11750 GCA_023805745.1 Isotricha sp. YL-2021b | reverse complement strand
GAGACAATATTATTTAAAAATATTTAAATAAAAATTAATATTAAGTTTATGAGATAATTTGGAAAAATATATAAAATCTGAAAATGAAAGAAATAATTATATATAAATATAGGTAAACTTAATGAATGAAAATAAAAAAAAAAAAAAAAAATTGAAATTTTTTAAATTAAATTAAAAATCAAAAATTAATATAATAATTTTTTATTTAATTAAGAAATTAAAACTTAATTTTTTAATTAAACTATTTAAAAAACATTTAAATTAGTTTTTAGAATTTAAAAAATAAAAACTCCTTTTTATTTAAGTTAGCAATCATGGAATAATATTAAAAATATACTTCAAAGTCAAATCTAATTTAATTTAAAGTTAGTCCAACAAAACAAAAGAATAAAATAAGAAATTATAAATATTATTTTATTCAATTATTTAAAAAAGTTATAAACAAATAGAAAGGGATAAAAATAGTTAATGAACAAAATCTTAAAAATATTTTGTGGAGACATTACCAAAAGGTTAAATTTTGATTCTATAATTTCCTACCAACTTTTATTAGAAAAAACGAAAAATTCCTTTAATTTAAGGAAAAATGATAAATTTAAATTATTGTATAACAAAAAGGAACTTTTACCAAATGATTTTGATTCTCTTAAAAAATCACCATTAAAAACAATAAAATTAGAATTAATTCTAGATGAGGGAAATTATATATTAGTTTGTACTCAAACAAATATAAATACTAATATATTTCGTGATTTAGATGGAAGTAGTAAAACTTTATTAAATGAAGAAAATCTAGAAAATGAAAATAATACAATAGTGAGTCAACAATTAGATTATATTATTCAAGCAATAAATAAAATGAACTCTACAATTAATGATGACAATAATAAAATCAATAATAAACTTAATGATTTATGTAATTCTATTAATGATATAAAATCTGAAAGTTCTAAAAAATTGACTAATGAAAAGAATAAAACTCCAATATCAACTTATCTTTCTATTTTTAAAGATGAAGTTTTAAAGAATAATAAATATACAAATTTAAAATGTTCTCATTGTAATTCTTCAATTAATAATGTAAAATATGAATGTTTATTTTGTGAAAATGAAACACTTTTTTGTCAATCATGCTCAGAAATGCATGAACATCCTTTATTACAATTTTATTTAAAAACTAATTATAAACAATTTAATAATTGTAAAAAAGTAAAGGAATATTTAAAAAAAAAAATAAATATAGATCAAACTTTTAGATTTAAAAAATATTTTCCTCAAATAAATAATGATTTTCTGAAGCAATCAATTAATAATAATCCGAATTATAAATTAAAATTACTCTTAATTAATATTCATCCATCAAAAATTGCTATTTCAAAAGAAGATAATTTAGTAACATTAAAAGTGATTAATAATTATCCTATAGAAATTAATGATAAATTATTTTTAAATTTTGAAGGTCAAAAAAATTTAAAATGTGCATCTTTTGAATCAGTTAACAATTTACTACCTAATGAAATAGTACCTATTATGTTTGCTATTGATTTTGAGGAAAAAAATAATTTTGAAGAAAGTATCACAATAAATTTAGTTTGTCAAGATAAGAATAAAAAATATAAATGTAATCCTTTAAAAGTTACTTTTTACATAACTGGAAGTAGTCAACAATCCAAAAATAAGAATTTAGATTTATATTTAGAAGAAAAAAAAATTAAAAAAAAATTTAATGCCGAGGATAGAATTAAAATGATTTCTCTTATTGAATTTAATTATGGAAAAGATTTAAAAGAATGGATTAATGAATTAGATAGAATGATTGAATCAATTAAATAATATTTTTACTTTTAAATATAAATTAAAAGCTTATATAAAATTGAGAAACACAATAAATTAATATATATAGAACAAAAACCAATTTAACTTAATATTCAATTAAATTTTTAATTTTATTAATTAATATTATTTTTAGGTGATAATTTAAATTAATATTTAGTTAATTATCTAAAATTGAAAATTAGTTAAAAAAATAGTTTAGTTATTTTATTCTTTTAATTTGTTAAATTTCTTTATTATTATTTTCTTCTTTGTCTTCGACAATTTCATTTATAGTTTCTTTATTTTGATTATTTTCATCATTAAAATTATTTTCATTATTATCATTTAATTTTTTTGAATTATTATTATTGTCATTATCATTCTCATTTTCATTTTCATTTTTATTTTCATTCTCATTTTCATTTTCATTTTCATTTTCATTTAAATTCTCATTCTCATTTAAATTCTCATTCTCATTTAAATTCTCATTTTCTTTATTATTATTACTATTATTAATATTTTCCCCTTCATTAACTTCAATATTTTCATTATAATCTGCAGTAGTTTTATCATCATCTTTAATTCTATCATACATTTTTTTTTGTTTTGCATAATCTTCATAATAGGAAATAATATCTAAATATTCATTTTGTCTTTTTTTACTTTCTTTAATTAAAGATTCTAATAAACGAACTTTTTCATTTTCTTCTTCTTCTGGATCTTTTTCTATTTGAACATATAAATCATAATTTAATGGTTTTACAGATATAATTTGTTTTTTCTCAGAATGTTCTTTTAATTTTATAGTTTGTTCATTTATTTTATTTAATTCTTGCTCATTTCTTAAATTTTTTTCTTTATATTTTTTTAATTTACTTTCTAAATCATCTATTTGTTTTTTTAAAATAGGTTTTTTTTGAATATAATTTTCCCTATTTTTTTTTTCATATAATAATTTTTCATTTATTTGTTTTAAATTTTTAACATTTAATTTTTCTTTTTTTATTTTATTTTCATTATTTTTTATTTGTTCCATTAAATTTCTTATTTCTTTATTCATTAATTGAATATTTTTTTTTGATTTTTCAATATCTTCTTTCATATTTTTAATTTTAATATGATTCATATTAAAAATTTTTCTTTTTTCTCCAAATTCTTCAATCAATTTTTCATTTTCATCATTTTCTTTTTGAACTTTATAATATTCATTTACAACATTTTTAAATTTTTCAATTTTTTGTTCTTGAATTAAATTCAAGTTATTTATATTAATTCTTTTAATATCATTTTTTATTTTTTCATTTTCTTCTATTTGTATAATTAACTCTGATTTTAATTCTCTAAATTTGTCTTTCATTTTAGAAATTTCATTATCATCTTTTAATTTATCAAAATAATCTTCTGTTTTATTATTTGCATTTTCAATTGCTTTTTCTTTTTGATTTTTTTCATTTTCAATTTTTAAATTTTCTGTTTTTGCCAAAGCAATATCTTTTTGAATTCTATTAATTTGAGTTTTAAGTTGAAGTGTTTCCTCATATAATTTCGTTTTATTTATATTTGAAACATTAAAAACATTAACAAAGGTTTTATTTGAATCATTTGAATTTGGAACTGATATATTTTGATAAGATACTTTTGATGAATTAATATTTGCTGAATAAGGTCTTATTAATTTTTGAGATGATGATCTATGATATTTTTTAGATGAAATTTTTGATTTATTTAATTTTTGATAATCAGAAGAAGTACTAACATTCATATTGAATTTATAAAAAAAATTAAAAAATAAATTTAAAAATTATAAAAAGAACAAAATAAATTGAATTAAATCCCAATTCATTTAAAAATTAAAAAAAAAATTTTATAAAAATAAAAAATATTATTATTCTATTTTCTAATCCAGCCATCCTCCTATCCAACCATAGTTTGAATAACTCTTTCTAGTCCAGAAGTATATCTTCCAAAATTAATAAGATTAATCTTGTTTACAGTCCTCATGAAATAGTAATTTTTTTTATTAACTATATTATAAGTGAATTTTGGAAAAAATAAGCAATTGTTTAAGATATGTAAAACATTAGAAAAAAAGTTTAAAGTTATCAATCAGGTTTAAAAAGGAAAATAGAAAATACAATTATTAATTTAAAATATCATTTTTAGGATTTTTAAAAGTTATTATATATGAATATTATAATATGATAGTATTTTTCATGAATGTAGCTTAAAAATAATTAATGTAAAAAATGATTTTTAGAATTTATACAATAAAAAGTAGTGGATTTTGATAAAAACTTTAAATAATAAAAATCCATTTTGAAAGAAAAAAAAATATTTTTTTTATTAATTTATTTTTAAATATATTCGAAAACTTCTTCTTTTCATTGATTATAAAACCTAAAACTTAAAGAGTATTTTTAGTATAATCAGAACTATGATTATCATCTTCCTTTTTGATAGTATTATTACAAGTTTCCAATTTTTCTCTAAATTTATTTTTTTCATAAATAAACCCAAATAAATCATAAACATCTTCAATTAAATTTAACCTTCCTAAAAATTCAGTAAAATTCCTATCATTAAAATGTCTCCATTGTACTTCAGCTAAAGCACTAATTCTAGGTAAAATTTGATAAAAAGCCATATTTTCACAGAAAATAAATTCACTCCATAAATTAGCTTGAATACCCAAAATTTTTTTAGTTTCTTCTTCAGTTAAATCTTCAAAAGGATTAAAACTATAAACAATATCCATTCCAACATAACCTCCAATTGTAAAAGGTTCTTTCCAAATTAAATCATTATTTTGACTATAATCAAAATAAAAATATTTTGAAGGAGATAAAATAACATTATGTCCTAATTTAATTGCTTTTTTTCCTTCAGAAACTCCTCTCCAATTCATAATAATAGTAGTTAAACTTATATTACCATTTAAAACTTCATCCCATCCAATAACTTTTTTTCCTTTATTATTTAATATTTCTTCAACTCTTCTTGAAAAATAACCTTGTAATTTTTCTTCAGAAGTAATATTTTCATTTTTCATTCTTTCTTGACATTTACTGCAATTTTTCCATTTAGTTTTAGGAGCTTCATCTCCTCCAATATGATAAATATGATAAGGGAATAAATAAATTAATTCATCAAAAATATTATTAATAAAATCAAAAGTTTCTTCTTTTCCAGCACACATAATATCATCAAAAACACCCCAAGTACTTTTTATTTGATAAGGACCTTCAGTACAACCTAAAAAAGGATAAGAAGATAAAGCTGAAAGTGTATGACCTGGAAGATCAATTTCAGGAATTATTGATATATATAATGAATTTGCATATTGTACTATTTCCTTTATTTCTTCTTGAGTATAATATCCACCATATGGAATATCATCATAATAACCTGAATTTTTATTTAATACTGTTTTTAAACGATATGATGATTTTTTTGTTAATAAAGGATATTTTTTTATTTCTATACGCCAACCTTGATCATCTGTTAAATGCCAATGAAATTTATTCATGTTATGTAAAGATAATATATCTAGGAATTTTTTTATAAATTCTATTGAATAAAAATGACGTGCACTGTCTAACATCATTCCACGATATGAAAATAATGGATAATCATTTATTATAGTTTGAGGTAATTTTATACTTTTTTCTAAAGTTTTTATTGTTATTGGAAGACTTTTAAATATTGTTTGAATTCCGTAAAATATTCCATTTGGAGTTTTTGATTCTATTGTTATATTATTTTCTGTTATTGTTATTGTATATTCTTCTTCTTTTGTTATATTTTCATTTATTTGAAGATATATTGTATTTGGAGTATTTAATGGGATGTTTGATTTTATTTCTGGTTTTAATAAGGTTTTTTTATATATTAAATTTAAAAGGTGGTTGGAATTATTTTTTTGAAGTTCTGTTTCTGGAGTATATGTTATTTTTGTTTCGTTTGATAAGAGAAAGGGATTTCCTTCTATTGTTTCTATTGTTTTTGGAAGAGGAATTACTGAATAGTTTGCTATGACTGAACTTGTGGATATTGATATTAGAAGAAATATTATTGAATACATATTTATTTTTTTTTATTTAATTTTTTTTTTTTGTGTTTTTTAATATAATTTCAAGAATTATAAGAGAATTAAATAATATTCTTCAATTAATGTTCATTAATGATTATAGTTAAATACTAACAAACTTATATTTATTAAATATTGTGAGGAATTTAATTATATTTCACTTAAGTATTTATAATTATATATTATTTTTATAAAATATTATTAAATAAAAAAACATATTGTTTTTATTCAAATTTCAATTATTATTAACTAAAGATAAATAATAATTCATCTTCTTCTATTTCTTAATTTTATTCTTCCAGGGAATAGAGTTCTAAATTTATTTAATTCTTCTTCATTTAATTTCCCAACTCCCCAAAATATAATAACTTCAATAAAATTTAAATATTTTTTTAATTCAGGAAGAAATTTATTTAATATATTATTATCAATATCTTCATTATAAGAAAAATCAATTTGATTTAACATTATAAAATAATCTGGGAATTTTTTCATAAATAATTCTAGGTCATTTGCATTCAGATAATTATCTTGAATTTTTAATTTAGTTAAATTATAAATTTTACTTAAATTCTCCCAAAGTCCATTTAAACCTTCATTATGTTTATTTATTGTTTTAGAAATATCTAAAACACTTAAATCATGACAATTTTCACTTAGACAATTTACTATTTTAATAAGATTTTCTTCTCCAATTTCATTTTCTGTAAAAATAAAACTTGTTAAATTTTTTGAATTTTCAATTATTTTAATTAGAACATTTATTGATTTTGTATTTAAAAAATTATGTGATAATGAAATTCCTTTTATATTAAATAAATTTTTTTGAATTGAACTATATAATATTGAAAGTAACTCAATATTTAATGGTGATTTTATACAAATAAAATTTTCTAAATTTTTCATTTTTTTAGTCATTTCAATACATTTATTTGAAAGTTTACAAAAGGAAAAACTATATTCTTTTATTTGTTCTAAAAAAGAATTTTCACATTTTTCTAAAATAATTCCTGATTTATAAGTTCCTGTGAAATTTATATTTTCAATTAATTTCATTTTATTTAAACAAGAAGAAATATTATTTATTTGATTTTCTATAATATCTTTTTCTTCTTTTCCTAAAAATTGTTCTAATTTATAAACTTGGTTTACATTAGTTATTGAATTATTTTCAAATAAACCAATTGTTTTTAATTCCTTAAATTTATCATAAAAATTTTTTAAAGATTTTTCATTAAAATCTTTTCTAATATCAAATTTAAAATCAGTAATAATTTTTAAATTTTCAGCATCTTTATATTTATTAAATATATCTGTTTCTTCTTTTCCAACTTTATTTAAAGCAAGATCAATTTCTTTAGATTTATATAATTTTTCTAATATTCTTTCAGCACCATCAGAAGTAAAATTATTTCCATGAATATTTATTTTTTTTAATTGAGGAAAATTAATTTCTATAACCCAACATATTAAATCAGAACATTCATCATCTAATTTATTTGAACTTAAATCTAAACTTTTTAAAGGATATTTTTGATGAGAATCAAATACTTTTGTAAAAAAATCAATTATATCTTGACTTGAAAGATCCATAAATGATAATTTTAATTCTTCTAAATTTTCTAAATGTATATTATCAAATGAATATGAATTAAAAACTCCTTCTCCAATAATTATTATTGATATTTTTTTATATTTATTTAATGAAAGTAAATAATTTAAATTTTCGTTTAAACTTGGAATATCTTTTTCCATTGATGATGATATTGTGAAATTAATATCTAAAGAAGTTATTTTTTCATTTTTTAAAAAATCATTTTTCTCAACATCATATAATGAAACTAATTTTAATTCATATTCTTGATTTTTTATTCCTAAAAATTCATAATAATAATCAAATAATGGACTTAATCTTATTATTTCATTTTTGAAAGGATTTTTTTCTTGGCTCGCTAAAAAATTAGAAAAAATTAAATTTATGTCTTCAGTTCCTAATTCATTTTCAAAATATTCAAAAGTTTTATTATAAATATTTTGTAAATTTAAAGGCATGATATTATATTTTTTGAAAGAATTCATTAAATAATTATAAAGTTTAAATGAACTTTTTTTAATATATAATCTTTTTAATAAATTATTTGTTCTTTTGCATATTTGTAATATTCTTTTATATTCCAAAAATGAAAAAATTTCATTCAAAGGAAAATTTCTTAATTCTAAAATATTCATTTATTTTTTTTTAATTAAACCAAATAATTATATTTTTTATGTTTTTTTATTAATTATTAAAATTTAAAATATTTTGGAGAAATTTAAAATTTTTATGAATTTACTTTTTTTCTTGTATCTTCCATTAATTATGTGTGATATCATTGAAATACCATTTGAGAGAGAAATTAAAAATAAAAATGATATACCCTTTTCACTTTATAATAATATAATTTATACAAATATTGAAATAGGAGAACCTAAACAAAAAGTTAAAACATATTTGAATTTTACACAATATTATTATTATATCACAGATATTTCACTAAATGGAATTTATAATAAAAATCTTTCTAAAACTTATAAATTAACAATTCCTTTTGAAAAATCTTATTTAAAACAAGACTTTGAAAAAGGATTTTCATGTTTAGAAAAAATCTCTTTAAAAAACAATAAAAAAGAATTAAATTTTGATAATTTTCCTTTTATTTTAGCAACTAAAACAAAAAAACAACTTTATTATTCTGTTATAGGATTTAATTTTGGTATTAAAATCTTATCATTGGATGAAAATTTTATATATCAATTAAAAGAAAAAAAAATAATTTCATCATTATATTTTACAATTAAAAATGAAAATGATAATAAAGGCAAAATAATAATAGGGGATTTACCTCATAATTATGATAATCATTTAAATGAAAATTTTTATATTTATACAACATCTTATTTACCTTCATCTTTTAATAGTTATGAATTAAAATTTGATTTAGTTTCTTATGGAAATGTCAAAATTCAATTCTCTACTTTAATTCAATTTAATTATAATTTTTATGGTCTAATTTCAAATTTTCAAATGAAAGAAATTGTTGATATGTATTTTTTCAAAGAATATTTTATTAAAAATAAATGTTTTATTGGGAATTTAAATAATAATAAAACTATTTATTATTATTGTAATAAAGATGTTGATATTTCTAAATTAAATGATATTTCTTTCTTTCATAAATTGTTAAATTTTACCTTTATTTTAAATTATAAAGATTTATTTATTGAAAAAAATAGGAAACAATATTTTCTAATTTTTTTTGAAAATTCTTCTGAAAGAAAATGGATTTTTGGAGAAATTTTCTTTGAAAAATATCAAATGACATTTGAACAAGATAAAAAATTAATTGGATTTTATATTGGAAATAAAAATATTTCATCAGGAAACACTTACTTTATTATAATTTTTATTCTTTTAATTGTCATTATAGGGTTAATTTATATAATTTATATTTTAATGTTAAAAAGACCAAGAAGAAAAAAAGCAAATGAATTAAATGAGGATTTTGATTATATTCCAAATGAGTATTTTATAAAAATAAAAAATTAAAAACTTTGTAAATTTTACATTATAAAATAGAGATGTAAAAATTTTTTTCTTTTTTGAAACCTAAAACAATAAATATTCCTTTAATTTCTCCTTTATTATTTTAAAATAAGTATAATATATATTCTTCTATTCTTTTTTTTAATTGTATTTCTTTTTTGAAATAATTAATGATTTCTTTTTCCTATTAAAATAATAAATTTCATCAATTTTTTTTAATTTTAAATCAAAAATACATCCAAAATTTTAAAGAATAAATCTTATAAGTTTATTTTAATGTAAAATAGTCTTTTCTTTTTATTTGTTTAAAAATACTTTTTGTCTTTTATAAAAAAAATAAATTTTTTAAAAAGTTAAATAAATTTACTCTATTTAAGAATATATATATAATTATGAATAATTCAATCATTAAGACAGAATTTTCTTCTTTAAAATTTAAAATCTCATTTTAAATTAATTATATATTAAAACAGATAAAAATTATTTTAAATAATTAGAATATTTTAAGATAATTGCTGAATATAAATTATTTAATTTTTAATGAAATTTTAAATTTAAAATAATTTTTTTTTGAAAAATTGTTGAGTTTTTTATAAAAAAAATCTTCATATTTTAATTTTTAATTTTTTCATTAGATTGAATAATTAAATATAATTCAATTAATAAATCTCACAAATTAGAATCATTAAAAATCAACTTTTACTTTTTTCCTTTTATAAAAATATCAAAAATTATCATTAAAATTATTTAAATAAATATAACTTTAATGGAAGTTTATATGAATTTTATTTTATTAATTTTATTACCACTTACAACTGAAAAATCAATGTTTATAGAATTAAACTTTTCTTCAAATTATAATTTATCAAAAAGTGATCCTCCTAAATTTTATGAAGAAATAATTTTAAATCAATTAATAACAAATATGAGTATTGGAACACCTCAACAAATTATTCCTTTAACTTTTAAAATAAATTTATCAACATTATCAGTGAACGCGCACATATTTTCCCTGCGGCTAAAATCGGCAACGGCGTTATCGTCGGTCTCGGCAACGGCATAAGCGACAACGTGACGCTTGGCGACTTCGCGCTTATGAACAACGTCTCTTATCTCGGTCACGACGTAACGGTCGGCAAGTACACCTGCATAATGTCACACGTAGACGTAGGCGGCAGAGCGGCGATTGGCGAAGGCGTTTTTGTCGGCAGTGGCGCAATTCTTTTGCCTGACGTTAAAATTGGTGACGGCGCTTATATCGGTACCGGCAGTGTTGTTTTGAAAAAGGTACGTGCAGGCGCAAAAGTTTTCGGCAATCCCGCAGTTGAAATTTAAAGTGTTTTTCATACTAACTACTAACTAATTGAGGCTAACTAATTGAGGAGATGAAATTTTGAACAAAGACGAATTTATTAAACAGCTGACTGACATAATGGACACTGAAACAGAATTGACACTTGAAACAAATTTAAGCGACGTTGAAGAATGGGATTCACTTAGTCTAGTGTCATTCCTTTCATTCTGCAATGCAAGGTTACGGCGTCCAATTTTGCCGGACGAAATTAAAAGTGCGCAGACAGTCAATGATTTGTTTAAAATTGTCGAGGAAGGCTGATGCTTTTTACCGTAGAAAATGCCGCGTTGGAAGTCGTTAGCGCTTACGTTTCAAAAAATCGCGTGACGATTGAAGAGCGGCTTAAAAATCTTGTTGCAGATAAAAAAATTTCCCGCCTTAAAAAAGGTACGGGCTTTGAGGCGTTTAGTATCGCTGATGAAAATATTTGTGCGTCGGACTACTGCGCGGCGGCGGCTGAAAAAATTTATTTTGTCGCGGCTGGTGACGCCCGTGTTGTATCTGGTCGCGTTCGGCTGGGGACTCGGCCGAAATATCAACCTTGCGTCGGGCAGTTACATTGATTTTCTTGTGCCGGGAATTATCGCGCTCAACACGATGAACGTCAGCTACATGTCCGTCACGGGCGTTCATGCGGAGCGCGTCTATCACAAAAGTCTTGAAGAATATTTAAGCGCACCGATTGAGCCGGCGGCGTTCGTAATCGGGAAAATTTTTTCGGCGATTGTGCGGGCGTTCATTTCGACGGCGTTAATTTTGGGCGTTGCGAAAATTTTCGGCGCGAACTTGAACTTTGCAACGTCCGTGAATTTTTTCGTCGTTGTCGCGCTGAATTCGGCAATCTTCGCGAGCGTATGTTTCTGCGCGGCGTTGAAAGTCCAAACCTACGAAGAACTTGCGCAGGTCAACAC
>JAJJKW010000679.1:0-11759 GCA_023805745.1 Isotricha sp. YL-2021b | reverse complement strand
AATCCCCCAATCCCCAATCCCCAATCCCCAATCCCCAATCCCCAATCTTCAAATATGAATTTTAATCTAAAAACAATAAGAATATAGAACTTATTCTAAAAAAAATAATTTAAATTATTAAATAAATATAAATTATAAAAAATAAAAATGAAATAATTTTTAAAAACTGATTAATAAATTACAATGAATATAT
Organism: Isotricha sp. YL-2021b; assembly: GCA_023805745.1. NCBI lineage: Eukaryota > Ciliophora > Litostomatea > Vestibuliferida > Isotrichidae > Isotricha > Isotricha sp. YL-2021b. Next base: position 11,566 of record JAJJKW010000679.1, on the reverse strand, counting down.
TTCTATCAACAGTTAAAATTAGTTATTTATTTATAAAAAAATATTTATGTAGAAAATAACAACTAAAGAATCTATCGAGTTAAATATTTTATAATATTAACAATATTTCTTTTATTAAATAAAAGAATTTAACTTAAATAATTAACTTCAGCATTTACAAGCCTTAATAATTTTAAATCTTCAAATAACATATCATCTTTATTTTTTATATTATTATATGATTTATATAATTGATCAATTTCTTTTTTACCAATAGCTTTATATGTTATTTGTCTATCTAAAAATTCGTTATAAATATTCGATTTATCATCCTCAAATTTAACTGGTGGTTTTGATAAATATTCGAATAATTTATATTGATCATGATCTAAAAAGCAATAGGTTAGTAAGTCTATTTCTTGCATTTTTTTAATATAATTAAAAACATCTAAATAATAATGAACTCTATCTTCAGCTTTTTTAATTCCATATCTAGTATTTTTTAAATCATCATTCATCCAAAAGCATAATTTAGCACAAATAGTATGACAAATACTAACTCTAACATAATTAATTTCTCTCTTTTTTTTATTTTGATTTATTTTTTGTATTTCAATTTCAGGTTCTAAAGTTTCTAAACTTTTTGAAGTAGTGAAAATTCTTTCAGTATTAGAATTTAAATTATCTTCTTTAACTCTTATATCACGTCTTATATCATGAGTTACATCACTTATTTCAGAAAGACTTTCAATAGATAAACTATTATTTTGTGATTTTCTCATAGAATGATGTAATAAATTAATACCATCCATTTCTTTTGCTTTTACTTCTATATTATTATCGTTCCGTTTATCATTTTTACTATGAAAATCTATAGTTGATTTTAAATAATTTAAATCAGAACTTCCCAAAAAATTATTCTTTTTTCCTTGATTATCTAAAAAAATAACATTTTTTTGTTTTTTTTCAAAAGGTTTATTATTTTCTAATAAAGTTATAATACTTTTTCTTGCTGATTTTACACCTCCAGTTCCATTTTTAACAATATCTAAATTTTGTTTATTTATTATTTTCATAACATTTGTATTTATATTATCTTTATGAAAAGTTTTTGTTAAATATTCAATATCATAATATTTACTACCTTTAAATTTTAACATTTTTGAAATTAATTTATGATCAATAGCAATTCTTTCAATAATATTAACAGTTAAAAGAAGAAAAATTAAAATATCTTCTAAAATACCAGTTAAATCAGCAATAAATATAGGTAATTTTTCATAAGATCTTCTTAATTCAATAATTTTTGAACTTGTTTTTAGTAAAAATTGATTAACTAAACTTTCATGTTTAACATTTCTATCACTATTTCTAAAAGAATCAACACAAGAATCAACAGTTAATCCTCTTGATAAACTTGGATTATCAATAATAATATTTTCATCATTATAAAATTCAACAGGTGAAAATAATACTTCAGTAGTTTTTTGGTAATTAAAATCCATAGTTCTAAAAAGATGACCTAAAAATAAAGGCATAGGTTTTGATCTATTATCATAATCTATAGCATTATCAAGGAAAAAAAATGCCATTTCAAAAGGATTTGTAATAAATAATTGTTTAGTTGAATCTAAATTATTTAAAGCATAATCAGTTAAACCTATTTGAACTATAATATATTTATAATAATAATCCATATAAGTTCCTTCTAAAGTATAATTAATTCCAGTCCAATCAGGACAAAATAATTTATCTAAATCACTTTTTTTAAAAGATCCATCAATTAAATGATGAAAATCTTCTTTAGTACATGATTTAGTTGGAATTTTGGTTTTAACAATTTGTTCATGACCAATCCATTCCATTAAAAATATAGAATAATTAAAATATTTTATATCTCCTTCAACATAAGGATTTTCAGTATCTGCTGATTCAAGTCCAAAAGCAAAATTAAATCCAATATCTGTTAAATTTATAAATGGTTCTGATTCTACTATTCTATAAGCATTTATAAATTCTATATTTTTTCTTGCTATAAAATGATATGACATATATGAAACATATAATATTGCTATAATACTATAAACTATTGTTGAACATCCACCAAATAATGATTTAAGTTCATTATCTTTATTTATTCTAAATGTTACAAATGTTCCAAAACAATCACATTCTTTCACAATTTTTTTCAAACATTTTAAACAAGAAGACATTTTTTTTTTAATCAATATATAATATCTATTGTATATTAATAAAATTATAATTTTTTTAATTTTAATTATTATTCTCAATAAATTTTTTTAAATCAATTTTTTCAATAAAATGCAGGAAAATTTCCAAAATAAAAATTATTTTAAAATAAATATTTTAAACAATTGTCTGCTTTAAATACATGGGAGAACAAAATTAAAAAAAAATAAAAAAAATGACATTACCTGAATCATTATTTGAGTCAAAATTAGTATTAATTTCCAAAGAAAAATATCCTGAAAGTTCAAATTTAGAAACAGAGAAAAAAAAAAATGAAGAAATAGAAAAAAAAATAATAGGAAATTCAAAATTAAATATAGTAGATGGAATAAAATTTGAAATACAAATAGATCCAGAACTTCTTATAAATAAATCTACAGATATAATAGATTATATTTGTCCATTATGTAAAGGAATATTTTTAAATCCAATAATAGATCATTGTAGACATACTTTTTGTAAAGAATGTTTTTTAAAATATTATTCAATTAAAAATCAATGTCCAATAACAAAAAAAAGTTTAAATGGAGATTATATTTCAATTGATGTTTTAACTAAAAGTATTGAAAAAAATGAAATGAAATGTAAAAATTTTTTTAAAGGATGTAATTGGATTGGTAAAATATCTGAATTAGAAAATCATATTAAAAATAATTGTATGAAAAGTTTAGTTAAATGTTATTTTAAAGGATGTGAAAAAGAAGTTTTAAGAGAAGAATTAGAATCACATAAATTAAATTGTGAATTTAGAGAAGAAAAATGCCATGAATGTAATAATTTATTTCCTCATAAAGTTATTAATGAACATTTTAAAATTTGTCCCAAAATTAAAATGAAATGTATTCAAGGTTGTGGTTTAATAGTTGAAAGAGGATTAATGGAAAATCATATTAAAGAAAAATGTGAATTAACTGAAATTAATTGTAAATTTAAAGAATTTGGATGTGAAGATAAATTTAAGAAAGGTGATTTTAATACCAGAATGGAAAAAGATTGTACTAAACATTTAAATCTTATTGCTAAAGAATTAATTCATTTTAAAAACAATATTGAAAAGAATAATCTGAAACTAAAAGATTTTGAAATTGAACTTGAAAAAAAAGAAAAAAAAATTGAAGAATTGGAAAGTAATATTAAAGACTTATTAAATAACAATAATAAAAATTACCCAAAAAACTTATTAAATCAAAAGAATAGAATAACAGAAATAATAAATTTATCTACAAATGATTCAAATGAAAAAATTCTTTCAAAAAAAAGAGAAAGAGAAAATATAGATAATATAATAATAAAAGAAAGCACTTTTGATTTATCATATATAAATAAATCAATAAGAATAAAAGGAAATAAAGCATTATATAAAAGTCAATTTTCTGAAAATCATGTTTATTTATTTGGAAATCCAGAATATGATATTGATATAAGAGCTCATACTATTAGAAATTGGAAAATAAAATTACTTGATGAATCTAAATGGATTGCTTTTGGATTATGTGATAAAAATATAGTGTTAAATAATAAACAAATTTTCTGTTCTTCAATAAAAGAAAAGAATTTCAATAATGGTTGTTATTTAATATCAAGTAACGGTTATTCATGGAATTGTAATAATAAATTTGAAAATAATAAATCTATTAATTTTCCTAATTATACAGAGCCTTTCTTATTATTTAATTTAAATTATAATCCTGATACTTTTGAATTATGTTTTTATTTTGATAATAAATTGATTAAAAAATTAACGAATGTTAAACCTTTTTATTCAAATCCTAAACTCACTCCTTGTATTATTTTCTTAGATAAAGATGATACTATTGAATTAATATTAAATAAAAACTAAATTATATAAGAAAAAAAAAATAATTTTAATTTATATTAAAAAGACTTTTTTTCCTAATTGAAAATTAAGAATGAACAAAAAAATTGAGATTTTAATCTAAATAATAAATAAATAATCCCACTTTTGTATTTGTTTCCAATAATTTCTTAGGAATTAAACAATATAACAAAATCATTAATACTAATTCCATAAATAAATTAACAGTTAAACAAGCAATAAAAATAGTTTTATGAGCATTTAAAACTTGACTTGTTAATTTAGGTAAAGCAGTTTCATTTAAATAACTTCTAATAATTCTCATAATAACTAAATGTAAAGAATAAATTTCATATAATTCATTTTGATCTAAATATTTTAATTTATCATTATATTCAACTTTTAAAATTCCTTTTAATAATTTTTCTTCTAAATATATAATATTATTCATTACAAGATCTTGTCTTTGATATTCCATAACACCTAAAGCATTACAAACATCAGTTAAATAACTATAATATTTTACTTCTTCTCCTTCTGGAATAATAGCAATAAAATCACTATCATGAAAAGTTTGTAAATCTTCACAAGAAACATGATCAAAAACAGATATTTCAGCATAAGTTCCTGTATCTCTTTGTTCAATATTTTTTATCATTTTCATTACAAATAAATGTTCTTGAATATCATATGAAATTAATGGAAATGAAGCATTATTTTTTATAAAATAACCAAAATCATATTGTGATGTATTTGTAATTATCATTATTTGTAAACTATTTAAAACTAAACTTAAATCATTATCTATTTCAGCATTATAATTTACAAAATCTACAACTGTTCTTAATTTTGTTAATTTACCTTTCATTAAAATAAATAATACTACTGAAACTGAATAATAAATTGTATATAATACTACTATTATTGATATATTTGTTTTTGCTAATGGAGTAAATGATTTTAAATTTTCTTGTCTTATTTTTTTTTGAACTTTTTCTGGAATTATTATTTCTTCTTTTTTTTCTATTGCTAATGATTTTAAAAATTCTTCTTTTTCTAAATTTATTTGATTAACTATATCCATTGGAGTTTTTTCATATAAAGCTAATAAACTTTTTAAACTTATAAATTTAGATTTAAAATATTTCATAAAACTAACAGAAGCAAATTTAGCTTTTACAGCTTCTAATTTTCTATTTAAAACAGTAATAAATTCATAAATAAAAAAAATAGTAACTCCAATTAAAATAAAATTTAAAACAAAAATAGCAACAGTAAAAGCAATTAAAATATTTTCAATACCTTTCAAATAATTAGAAAACCAATTTTTAATTAAATTTTGAACATTTAATAAAGCTCTTTCAACAAAAGGATAATTCATTAAAGCAGAATAAATATTTCTTTGTTCTTGAGTTGATGAAGTTAAATCTAATCCAGTAACTTTATAATCAAGCCCAACAGTGAAAAATTTTATTGGAGTAGTTCTTAAAGAATCACTATTAATAACTTGAACTAAATAATTTAAAAAAACATTAATTCCTTCTAAAAAAGTTTCTTCTTTAACATAATTATCATCATCAGTTAATTCACTTGAAGTAGAAGGAATTAATATTTTTTCAGCTTCAATTTCATCAACATAAGTAGAAGATAATTCAAAAACACTTTGTTTAAAATTTAAATAATGTGAATTTATAGTATCAAAATTTACTTTAAATTGATTATAAATAATAGTAGAAACATCCATTCCATCTCCTTGTATATCTAATTTTTCTTGTAAATCATAAGCATAAGTTTGATAATAACAATTACATCCTTCTGCATCTTTTGGAAATTGAATACAAATATTTGAAACTAATCTCATTTCTTCTGTTTGAACCCCTCTCATAAAATATTTATACTTTTGAAATAAATTAAATAATTTTGTAAATTTATTATCATTAATAAGTAGAAGTATTAAATATAAAAAACCTAAAATTAATAATAAACCGTTTATTCCTGTTATTACATTCGAAAATATTTTTAATTTTTCATAATCTAATTTTTCTTCTTCTTTTAATTTTTCTCTTCCAGATAATTTTATTCTATTTCCTTTATTTGTCCCTGCTGAACTTCCTGAAATTGAACTTCCTTCTCCAACAGTATTTTGAACATATCTACTAATAGAATTATTAAAATTATTATTTTCCATATCAAATTTTTGTTTTTCATCTTCTTGTTTTTTTTCATTTGTATTACTTCCATTTTTTTCAGTTACTACATAATATACAATATAAATTTCTCCATCCGTATCTATTTCATATTTTTTATTTAATATAAATGTTAATTTTTGTAATAAATTTTTTTGACTTGAAAAATTATCTATTATTTTTTCTGGTTCTTTTACATCGGAATTATCTCTTAAAAAATCTGTTAATGTTTTTAAATATCTTGCAAAATTTAATTGAACTAATATTTCTTCTTCTTTTTCTTTTTCTCTATCTTTTAATTTTTGTAATTCTCTTTGATTTGCTTCTATTTTTTTCTTATCTGTTTCTTTTGAATTTTTTATATCATTTTCCATTTCTTCAACTTGTCTTTGTAAATGGGTTTTTTTTTCAACTTTTTCAACTTTAATTTTATTAAACATTTTACCAAAAGTAAAAAATTTTTGACCAACTATTAAATTTGCAACAATTTCAGGAGAAATTTTTAATATATTTCCCATTTTTTCTGAAAATGATATTAAAATTTCTTTTTCATTTTCTGCTTTTCTAAAAATTAATACATCTTTATTTCCTAATAAATAATGACCTGAAACTAAAACTTCTCCTGAATCAATAGAAGGAAAAGATACATATTTCATATAAAAACTTTCTATAAATCCTCTTTCAATTAATTTTGGACTTTTAAAGTTTATAACAACATATTCAAAAACATTTAAATCATCTTTAAAATTATTTGTGTTTATACTTATTATAAATTTTTCCTTTCCAAATTGACGTAAATCAGAAGGAAATAAATTATCTAAACAATAATTTAAATATTTTCTAAAATCATAACTTGATTTTACTATTGTACAATCTTTTGCAACTAAACCATAATGAATTAATAAAAAGTTATCATTTGCAAAATGAAATTCTAAATATTCATCAAAATTTGAAAGTTCAAGAAATTCATAATTACTATTTAATGATTTTACAGCAATAATTTCAAAAATATATCTTAATAATAAAATTTCATAACTATAAGTAGAACTATTTTTTATCAAAGATAATATTTTAGGATGTTTTGCAAAATTATATAATTTATCTGATATTTTTATAATATTTGAAGGATTTTTATTTTGATATCTCATAAAGTTATCTATATCATTAAAAAATTCATTATATAAAATAAATACATCTTCACTATCCTTAAATTGAGCATAAGTTTTATTAAAATCCACATTTTCTTCCATTTTTTTTTCAAACATAACAAAAATATTATAATATATTGTAGTATTTGAAGCTCTATATTTCATTAAATATTGATATGAAGCTAAATAATATTTTAGTCTTTGAGTTTCATTCTTAAATTGCATATCATATAATTTAATTAAATCTAAATATATTAATTCTTCTGCAGTGGGTTTTAAATTTCCATTTGCTAATTCTTTTTCAATAACATTAACTGTAAAACTGAAAAATTCTTGTATAGTAATTTCATTAGGAGTTGTGTCTCCAAAAGTTGAAACAATATTTGGACAAATAGCACAATTTTCAACTTTACAAGTAACTTTATGATTAATTACCCATTTTGCTATAATTTGATTATAATCTAAATCATTTGAAATTAAAAATATTAACATTGAAATATAATTTCTACTATTATAAAAAACTTCTAAAACAGTTGTTTCATCATGGCTTAAAAAAAAAAATACAATAAATACTGAAGATAAAATTATACAAAAATAAAACAAAAATGTTTTTTTATAATTAATTAAAATCATAAAAAGACATGATACACAAGCAATAGTGACTAAACAATTTCTAATAGTAGAAGTTTTTTTCAAGGGAAAATACAATAATTCATGTGTAGTAATATAAAAAACACTCATAATATGAATAAAATAAATAAAAAGTATACATAGAGGGACTACATTTAAAAACATAATTTTATAAGTAATAATATTACCTCCTTTATTAAGAGTATTTTTTTCAATTGATAAAAATATTTTCATGATGATACAAATTAAATCATATGTTGCTGAAAATTTCATATCAAAAGGAAAATCACCTAAAGTTCCAGGATAAGCTTTTAAATTTGCTACAACTGCATGAGAACTTAAATGCTCAATATCATCTGATATTAAATAAAATAACATTAATAACAAAAAAAATTCTAAAATACCATACATTGCCCCATTTTTCTCATATGATTTATATATACATTCTACAATTGCTGTTATATAACTATCAAAAATATATATGATTAAAGCTCTGAAAAGGATAAATTCATAGAAATTTATATAAACTTTTTTAAATATTTCCATTTTAATATCTGTTGAATTGACACTGTCTTTAGTTAATGTTAAAAATAAAAGATAATATACTATTATTATAACTATAACTATAGCTATTAAAGATATCATATAAACTGAATCTGTAGTTGGAAGATATTCTTTATATAAATTAAATGGACTTATATAATACATATATATCTCTTTTTCATCGTAATACTTATTTAAATGGGAAAATTTTTGAGGAACTGTTGATATAAATGAAAATATAGATAAAAAATCAAATAAATAAAAAAATCCTATCACAAAATTATTTTTTATTATGTAGGTAAAAGTACATTTTGTATAGAGATATTTTCTAGATTGGGCATTCATTTTTTAAAGTTATGATTGATTATGAATTTTATTGAAAATAAAATATACAAAATATTTTTAATTTATTTTTATAAAATTATTTTTAACAATTTAATACATCAATATTTAATATTTTTTATGAAATAACACAAAATTAAAATATATATTTATTAAATATATTTCAAAATCTAAAGCTAAGATTGAAGTTTTTATTTTTTCTTTAATAATTTTTTGTGATAAATTGAGAAAATTTCCCTATTAAGGAAATTTTAATATTTTTATAAAGAACATTTTATTGTTTTTAATCCAATATAATTTTATCTGTTTTTTCAGAAAATAGTAAGAATTTATTTTGAACTTTATTTTCTTTTTTCAAGCAAATTAAAAATTATTTTTTTGGTAAAATTAGATAGATTTTCTATTAAATATTTTTTTAATTTAATCTAACAATTTATTATCATTTGTCAATATTTCACCTTTTTTTATTGAAATCATAAAACATATAATTTATAATATAATGTTCCATTTAAAAAAATTAAAGAAAAAAAAATTGTTTTTTATATCTTCTAAATTATTAGTATTAAAATTAAATAAATTTAAAGAATTTTAAAGAAGAATATTTATAAAACATATAACTCATATCTTTAACATTATTTTTTTAAAATTAAATGAAAAAAAATGTAAAGAAGAGAAAACAATTATAAAACATATAATTTGTATTCTTTAATGAATAAATTTAATATATATTGTATTTTTTCCTTTATTTTTAAATTTATATTTAAAAAGAAAAATATATTTTTTGGTGATTTAAATAAAATTCACTATTATTTTAATTTTTTTCATTTTCAATTCCTTCTGTCCAAATTTCATTTTTTTTGTCTTCTTCATAATATTATCTTATCTTCAATATAATATTCACATATAATTTGATTATATAAACCACTTTCATTAGGAGAATAATAAGTCACATTATTATTTATATCATTTAAAATTTAAAAAAAAAATTCCTAAGTTAATTTTTCCTTTTTTACCTTCTTTTTGATGAATGCATATAAACTTATTTTTATTTTTATTCAAATAAGAGAGCCAGAAGAACTGTTTGAAATGAATAATCAACTTTTAGTTGAGCAAAAGAAAGTTCTTTTCGTCTTGGTATTGAACAATATGTAATATGTTCATTTTCATATTCATTTTTATAAATCATTATATTATCATCAATTTCAAAAAAATCATTATCTTTTTCTTCATTCAATTGATTTTTAAAAATTTAATAATTGTAAATCTAGATTTTCATTTGTATATTTTATTCATTAATGGACTTTTCTTTTTCTTATTTTTATAATTTATTTATTTCTATTTTATTTTTCAGAAAATTTGAATTTAAAATAATTATTAGTTATTTAAAAAATATTGCTCATTTTTTATATTATCATAAATCATTTCATTAACTTGGAACATTTTCACAAATTTTATTTAATTTTTTTAAATTTTTTTAAATTTCCATTTCCAATAATACTTGTTTCGCTCTCATAGTCTAAATCTTTTGAATATTCATTTTTTTTATAAAAGTTATAATTAATTTAATTTTAAACTTTTTAAAAAAGAAATACATTTTTTCTATAGATAATTGATTGAAAAATAATTTATAAAAAAATCTATTGAAACAATATATTTTTAATTATTTTTATTTAATTTTTTTTCATAATTTTCTTTTTTTCAGAAAAAATCTCATTAAAAAATTAATTTTAATATTTTATAAAAACACATTTAAAAAAAATGTTATTTTTCTTTTTAATTATAATAAAAAACATATTATATCTAAAGCCATTATTTCCAATATCAGAATGTACTTTTGGAAAAATAACAGGATATGAAGGATATGAAAAAGGAGAAACATGTGGTTTTGGAATACCAAAAATATATGGAACATCACAAAAAGAAGTATTTTATAAGAAAGGAGAAAAATTTTTAATATGTTATGAATTAATAGGATCAAATGGAGTATTATATTTTATGGTAGATTCATATTGTCCAATTAAAGGGAAAGAAACTTCAAGTAGGGGAGATATGTTACATTTTGAATTACATATAAACACTTTTTTAACTATTGTTAATAAAGAAATTGGAAAATTAATTACTACTTTTAGAATTGTTTCTTGTATCAATCATATTTGTTCCTTTCTAGGGTGGAGGTAGAGGGTTACCCCACCTTGGAACAGAAAAAGGTAGGGTACCCCCCCCTTTGTTCCTTTCCAAGGTGAGGGTACTCCTACCTTTATCATTTTATAATTATTAACTAATTATATATTATTTATACTATTCTATATTTTTCAAATTTTTTTTTTTAATTTTTTTTTTTTATTTATAAATTTTTCAAAAATATTTCTCCTTTAACTATTTTTTTATTATATTTTTTTTATTAATTATATGATTTTTTTCTTTTTTTTTTTCACTTATGTAAAAAATTTCAACAAAAAAAAATATCATTAAAAATATTAATAAGAAAAAATCAAATATCAAAATGATAATCAAATTTTTTTCAATGCTCAAAATGAAGCTCTTCATTTCCATTTTTACATTTTTTTTTTCTCTAAAGAAATATGCAAATATAAAAATCAATAAACCTAAAATAATTAAAATATTTAGATTATTATAAATATAATTTCTAAGATTCAAATTATAAAAAAATC
>JAJJKW010002183.1:0-11769 GCA_023805745.1 Isotricha sp. YL-2021b | reverse complement strand
CCTGAGTCCACAGAGTTATACTCTTTGAAAGATTTTTCGACACCAGCGAACACCTCATTTACATCAAATGACTTATTTACACTTTTCATGACTCTATCATCCTTTTCCCTACAATAAAATCGGTCAAGTAGCATCAGCGACGAATAAACAAAAAGGAAAAGAATTTATGAAAACTTCACAAAACCTATAAAAGTTTCACCTAACATGTGATAACTTGACAACCAGTATTAGGCAACACTTTCTTTGTGAAAAACAAAGACGGGATTGGAATAACTCCCCTGACAGATCATTAAAATCATTATAAAACTCGTGAAGACTAAAAGCAATTGATTCTGCTCCGACAATCAATTGTCATGCTTTTTGAGTATCTACACAAAAACCTCAGCTTCTTGCATGACGAATTGTTTAGCATTATCTCTTCTGCTCAATGCTGAAGAAATCAGAATCTTCGTCAGCGACTCGATAGAAAGTCCAGCAGCAAAACAACTTTTCGGATATAAACTTACTGGTGTCATTCCTGGCAATGTATTGAGCTCCAAGAAATACACGTCACCATCATCTGTTAAAACAAAATCTGCCCTAGCAAGGTCCCTGCATCCACACGCTTTATATGCAATCTCAGCATAATTGCTAACTTTTCTTCTCATATCATCTGTTATATCAGCTGGGCAAATTTCATCAGCCATGCCTGCTGTATATTTATCTTCATATGAAAAGAATTCATGCTTCGGCCGTATTTTGACAATCTCAAGAGTATTTCCATTTAATAAACAAACAGTCACATCATAACCGAACACTTTTTTTTCGAGAAGATACTCCGTATCTTCATCAAGTGAATTAATAACATTGATAAAATCCTCTGATGAAGAAATCGGATGTACGTTGATACTGCTACCCTTTGCATTAGGCTTTATAAACAATTTATCACCAAATTTTGATATAATATCCGATGGATCTTTCAAAAAATTCTTCTTAAACTTGAATCCATCAATTACCGGAACACCGACGTTCGAAACTACCTGTTTTGTTTTTTCTTTGTCCATGCATAACTTGCTGGTTTCGAATCGCTACCAATGAACGTCAAGCCACAATCTTCCATCATCTTCTGCAATTCACCACTTTCGCCAAACTCACCATGTGTTAGCGGAAATATCACAGAATTTTTGCCACATTTTTTGACCTCATCAGGAAGTTCATCACGTTCCAAAATAACTTTTCTTGTCCTGAAAGCATTTTTACAATGCTGAAAGACATTCTCACCGGACAAAAGAGAAATGTTCCTTTCTGAAGACGAACCTCCACCACAAAGTATCACTAATTCAAAATCTTCCATGTTGCCACTACAAACCAGACACAACAATATTTATCGTCAAAATTAGCACAAGCTCATAGAATGACAAAATTTCAAAAAATTAAAAACAAGTGTTCACATCGCTTTATACAGTAAACCACATCATCACAACTACACATTTAAAAGACGCTTTTACAAAGATTATGAATTATAATAAAAGCATCTAAGTCAAAAATTCTACAGTAGATACCCATCATAAGAGCTTGAAATAATCAACTTTTGATAAAGTACATACTTTCAGATGGTTTTAAGAGAATTTGATGCGAACCATTGTAATTAGCCTATAACCATTTTGGCCACTGTTTCGCTACTGAAAGCCATGCCTTTTGCATGTTAAAATCTTAATGATATACAATGACCCATTTCCATAACTATTTAATCAAATAACAAATAGAAATATTGAATATCCAAACCGTGACTTTTAAAATCAAAAAATTTTTGTACATATTCCTCAACAAAAAAATTTGGGAAACTGGCATGACCAAATTTTGCACATGTCATCTTCTCGATAAAACATACAGTCTCAGGCCATGACGACACCAAACCAATTACATAGGGTACTAGTCAACCACAAAAAAAGTGATCACTAAAGTTCCATAACACAACTTTTACCGATGCTCGGCATCTCTTTTTATGGAAAAATTTTCAAATATGAAAATACAATGCGATTGTAAATCGCAATAAAACGAAAATAAATTAAATCATCTCTACTATTTTCAATCGAATCACACAACTTGCTGAGGAAGGCTTTATAAGAAATTTCATAAAAGAAATATGAAAATCACATATTGGAATGGAATTTCATGCAAATTACTACCTCAAAATTTTCACCTCAGTCTCCAGGAATTTTCCAAACTTATTGAACACTTCGTATCTGGCAGTATCGATCAATTGCTCGACTGATGAAGATGAAGCATGATCGTTATTTATTATAAAGTTTGCGTGTTTTTCCGATATTTCGGCTCCGCCTATTTTTTTACCCTTTAGCCCACATTTATCTATAAGCTCTCCAGAACTTGAATTTTTGGGATTTTTAAATATCGACCCAAAAGTCGGACCAAGTGGTTGCACTGCCCTTCTGAAATTTACCAGATCGTTACATATTTTTTTAAAATATTCATCAGGCATTTTTTTTGAAAATAAAAATGTCGCACCAAGAATAATATATCCATTAGGAATCGATGAATGTCTATATGAAAAATCGATCTTATCTTTTTTCAGTACGTGAACATTACCACGATCATCCATCACACGCACTGATATCAGGCAATCAGATATCGTCTGTCCGTATGAACCAGCATTCATGCATATGGCCCCAGCGACACATCCGGGGATAAAGCAAATTTTTTCGATCCCACAAAAATTTCTCTGGCCAACAAATTTGCAAAAATCACTTATTTGCACACCACATGCACAATAAACTGCCTTATCGTCAACAAATTCCATACATCCCCAATGATTGCCGACTAACTTTATAACAGCACCATTTATAATATCCGGAGGGAGGATATTTGTGCCATTCCCAATGACAGTGTTCTTAACATTAAACTGTCTGCATGCCGATAAAACCAACTTTAGCTCATCTTCATTTTTTGGTTCAACTAAAACCTTTGCTTTAGTTTTTACACGTATTGAAAATAAATTTGTAACATCTTTATCGACCGACAACTTGATACCATCGCTTATCAACTTGGTGACCAACATATCAGTGGATAGATTTGCGACAAAAATTTTTGCCTCTTTCAGTATGTTCCCTGCACCGACAAACAAAACCAACTGTTTCTTTTCTTTCTTTGCGAGATCTTGACAAAACTTCTTTACATCGTCCTGGAAACTTTTTAGCGAAAACAACTGCTTGCTCTTGCTAATCATAGCATCAAATACCAAGTTGCTACTTACGCCATCTATTTTTTTTTCAAAAGCTGTATAAAGCTCAACCACAACAGCTCTATCAAACTTGTCCAAGGCAGCCGCGAGTTCCTTGAAATACTGTTTGGTTCGCGACATCCTATGTGGTTGGAATATTATATTTATGTCGTAATCGGCATAAAAATTCCTGGCATATTTCAATAGGGCTTCCAATTCTGTTGGATGGTGGGCGTAATCATTAATCATGACCAACTTGTCAGTCGCCAGCATAACGTCATTTCGTCGTTTGATACCGACAAATTCATCTGGGATTGCCAAGTTCTTATTAAAAATTTCTCTAGTGCAAAAAGCCGCAATCTCGTGATTTCTTTTGTTGAAATCTTCGGTTTCAAGACCGGTTATTTTTTCAAATTTTTCAAGAAAACTCTCTGCCATCCTTGAAAATATTTTTTCATATTCCGGGATAAAAATCATTGACCTTGTACGTGCGAAAAGATCGTTGAAAGCGGCCATTAAACCATCCCTACCGCCATAGTTGCATATGTGGTCATCATCATAATTCAAAGCTATCGTACATTCAGGACAAAACTCTTTCATCGTACCGTCGCTCTCGTCGACCTCGACAACTATCCAATCAGAACCATCAGTATGCTGTGCTGGAGGAAGTGCATTTTTTTTGAAAAACCCACCAATTACGTAGTCGAACACCACACCGTTATGCCTCAATATCTCTACACAACTACCAGATACAGATGTCTTACCGTGTGATCCTACAACAGCCAATACTTTTTTCCCTTCACACACCTTCGCTAAGAACTCTCCTCTACGAAATATTGGCAAACTTAACTCTTTCGCCATTTGGCATATCGGATCAGCAGACTTGTCGATCGCACTCGATCTAACAACATAATTGCAACGTGGTGGGATCTCTTTTTTCGGCAAAAAAATCACCCTATTCGCTGTCAACATATCCTTTATATGAAGATCGACATTGTCATCAAACCCGAAAACTTCATATCCACGTTGCGACAGATAAATGGCCAATGGCGCCATGCCAGCGCCACAAACACCGATCATGCAGACCCTCTCACGCATTTTTTATTCCAATCAGTTTTTTAATAACATCAACTATTGCCTTATTCGAGTTGCGATAGCTCCTTCTTTTGGCAAAGCCCAAAAAGTCACTTTTGAAAATTTCCAAAACTTTGTCAGTCAGTTTATTAATTTCTGACTCGCGAACAACAGCCGCACATCCCAACTTTCTCGCATAATTCGCATTGAACTCCTGATGATTTTCTGCTGCATATGGGTATGGGACCAAAATCATGGGGACACCTAATCTCATTGCCTCTGTAATCGTCCCCGCACCAGCACGACAAACAAGCAAATCTGTAGAACACAACAACTCCGACATGTTATCGCAAAATGGCAGAAATAAATTCTGAAAATTGCCACATGTGCCAAATTTTTTAAATTTCATAAAATTTTTTGGGCCACATACACAGCATACTGATACCCCAGCACGATTCAATCTATCAAGATTGTTCAGTGCCCATGTATTCAGAGAATTTGCTCCTTGACTCCCGCCAAGTATTGTGACCAACCTAGCATCAATAGATATACCAATTTTAGCACGCGCCTTAGCTTTTGGGACTTTTTTTATTTCACTCCTGAGAGGTACCGATGCGTGTATTACCTTTTTTTGCAAAGAATTTTTGCTAAAAGAAACACCACTCGGCAAAAATACTACATCAGCAAATGGAGCAAGTACCTTTATGCTTTTCCCGATCACCTGGTTCGATTCATGAAGCACTATTTTTTTTCGCATCAAAAAAGCAGATGCAACCAATGACAAATTTGTAAAACCGCCAGTACCTATGACGCAATCTATGTTTTTTCCCCACAAAAATTTAATGCATGAACATGCTGATACTAGTTGACTCCAAATGAATAGTAAAAACTTTCCAGGTTTTTTTGAAAATGGCAGGGCACGCGTAACAAAATATTCAAACTGATCGTACCTAGCTGCTATCACCTTATCTATTGGCTTACGACTTATAACCAGCACTGGATCTATGCCATTTTCTTTTAATTCTTCGGCTATTGCAATACCAGGACACAGATGCCCTCCGGTTCCACCACAAGCAATAGCGACTCTCTTCATCCTCTCTAGAGAACTACGCAAAACACTCCCAAAGTCAAAAAAATATAACGTGGCAGAAGTATAGTTTCTTGCCACAAAAAATTAGCACTCAATCAAATTTCACAAAACACTGTCTACAAACAGGCTTGTAACGATACTAATCGCAATATCAGCTTTAAAATAAGTACTTAAATTGAAATAAATGACTAAACAAGATATGCAAGTTTCGAATATTTTCGAGAACATGCAAAAATTTTTTGTATATATTTAAATTTTTAATTTGTAATTACAAAAAAGTTGATTTATCAGCCATACAATGGCCAAGCAGAGCGTTATTACACTTGTTAAATATCAAGCACTTGGGAATGACTATTTGTTCATAAATTCATCGAAATTTAAACGTCCAACAGCAAGCTTTGTCAAAAAAGTTTGTCATAGGAATTTTGGCGTAGGATCTGATGGAGTGTTGTATGGCGGCAAATCTGATGATGGTATTTTTTCCATAGAAATAATTAATCCAGATGGATCTATTGCTGAAATGAGTGGCAATGGCGTAAGGATATTCGCACGTGCCATGGTTGATCTCGGTCTGGCACAGGTTGAGGACAGCTTCAACATCAGAACAATCAAAAAGGAAGTCAGCGTCACAATAAATGATTTAAATTCGATCTCGGTAAACATGGGCAAGCCATTATTTATTGATGATAATATTCCGCAATTTCAATCAAAGTACGGAGAAACTGATATTAATGGCAAGCGAATCAAATATTACCCAGTTTCAGTTGGCAATCCTCATTGTGTGGTCTTTGTCGATGAAATCTCAACCAAAGATGTTGTTACTTTAGGGCCGAGACTAGAAAAAAATTATTTATATCCACAAAAAACGAATGTTCAATTGGCACATGTAATTAACGATAAAAATATTGAGATTGGTATTTGGGAACGTGGAGCTGGATATACGCTCTCGTCAGGATCTAGTGCATGTGCAGTTTTTGCAGTGGCATCATTTTTTAGATTATGTGCAGAAAGTGCCACCATACATATGCCAGGAGGAGATCTTCAAGTTGAGATGAACAAAGATGGAGAAATCATCCAATCTGGACCAGTGGAAAAAATAGCATCTTGCAATGTTGATAACGAATTTATGCGTGATTTATAAATCGACTAAATTGTTGATAGTTTTTGAATCCACAGATTATCGTCGCAATATCAAACTGTTAGTGAGATTTTTATATGGCCGATTTAATATACAATACGCCCTAAGGTCGCTAGAGTTCATCTTTGGTAAACTTATGTGGTCTTAATCTATCTCGTAAAAAAATTTTTCGCAATCAATAGGTAGCTTATTTGTAAACACAAAGTTTGCCATAAATTTCAGTTATAATGAGTTAATAAATGGATATATAAAAACCATAAAAGGATGAATTTCATATAACACAAAAATTGGCATAAAACGGATGCTTCCTATTTTTAAAAAATTTCAATAGGTAGATTTAGTTCTTCGGACTACAACATCGTCATATATCTGCACAATATCAAAAAATTTTTATTGATAGAGTAATTTAGTAACTGTGGCAGCTTAACTCAGAGAAGTAACTTTATAAATAAAACTCTGTATGTTGCATGCACTATTTTTATTCTGAATAGCTATATCGCATCTTTACTCCTTTTTGTTAGAGCCTGTACTAGCATCTCACACGACCATATGCTTGAGTAAAACATTGTTGAGATCTATACGTAGCACTTCAGGAGAAATTGTGATGGCAACTATTTACCACATTTTCAATTATCATTCAGGAAACCAATATAATCATGTGCATGAATGCAAAACACAAAGGCAAAAACTAGTCAAACGGCATAAAGATGTTACATCCAAAAAAATCGCTAGCACATCGTTTTTTGCCTAAAAAATTTTTACAGCTAAAAATCTTTTTCTAACTATTGCATTAAGTCTTCACTCATATGACTCATGCAATTTTTATACATTCGCAGTGGATAATTTTTGCTGACTGATATATATTTCGAATATACTTGAGCAATATTTTTAAATAAAAATTGTGTAAAAAACTTATTATATTCTGTCTAACATGACACAGATGATTCCATTACTTTATATTCTTTGAAATCGTCAAAAGATTCACGATTTTATATTTAGCAAGCTATCTCCTATTGTTCAATCTGATAGTTTCTTCAAATCGATGCCTGATGCTCACCAGATATTAGTAAACCCTCAATATAAGTAATATTGCCAAAATCGGACAGTATACGACGTAGTTCTAATTTTAGGGTCGATTTTTTATTTAATTATCTTTTAAAATTATAACAGCGAAAATTACGTGCAAGGCGCCTTGCATAACCAATGACCAACATAGTTCCATAAAAAACTTCCATAAAAAACAAAAGCGCCATGATGTATGAATCCGCGGCGCTTCCATTTATATATTTTATTCAAATTCTAATCAGAATTTGATTACATCATCCCATCCATGCCGTTCATTCCGGCCATCTGGTTGTTGCAATTGCACTTTTCTTCTGGCATCTCAGAAATCATGCATTCAGTTGTCAATAATAGACTAGCTATCGAAGCAGCATTTTGCAGAGAAGCACGTGTTACTTTTGTCGGATCTACAACGCCAGCCTTCATGAGGTCTTCGAACTTTCCTGTTGCTACGTTATAACCGAATGATCCGTCACCTTTCAAAACCTCTTGAACGATTACTGATCCTTCGACACCAGCATTTGAACAAAGTTGACGCAATGGAGCTTCTATTGCTCTACGTACGATGTCTACACCTATTTTAACATCACCATCAGCTCTTACAGACTCTATTGCTTTATGAGTCCTCAACAATGCTACACTTCCGCCAGCAGAGATACCTTCTTCAACAGCTGCACGTGTAGCATGTAATGCATCATCTACACGGTCCTTCTTCTCTTTCATTTCTGGCTCGGTAGTCGCACCGATACTGATAACCGCTACACCACCAGCAAGCTTTGCAAGACGTTCTTGAAGCTTCTCTTTGTCATAATCGGAAGTAGATTCCTCGATTTGCTTACGGATCAGCTTTATTCTAGCATTGATATCTTCGCTCTTTCCGTTGCCCTCGACTATAGTTGTTGTCTCTTTATCGACAGTTACACGTTTGGCCTGCCCAAGGTCCTCAAGCTTTATGTTCTCAAGCTTTATTCCAAGGTCCTCAGAAATAAACTTTCCGCCAGTAAGAATAGCAATATCTTCCATCATTGCTTTTCTTCTGTCGCCAAACCCAGGAGCTTTTACAGCGCATACATTCAGTGTTCCACGTATCTTGTTGACCACCAAAGTTGCCAATGCTTCACCTTCAACATCCTCCGCTATTATCATCAATGGCTTACCCGATTGTGCTATTGCCTGGAGTGTAGGGAGAAGATCGTTCAAATTCGATATTTTTTTCTCAAATATAAGGACATACGCTCCATCCAGCACACACTCCATAGAATCTTTGTTTGTTACGAAGTATGGGCTCAAGTATCCTTTGTCGAATTGCATACCCTCAACGACATCAAGAGATGTTTCTGTAGTTTTGGCCTCCTCAACTGTTATTGTGCCATCTTTGCCGACACGTTTCATCGCATCAGCAATTATCTTACCAATCTCTTCATCCCAGTTAGCAGAGACAGTAGCGACCTGACGGATCTCATCACCTTCGACCTTTTTCGATGTTTTTGCAAGCTCGGCAACAGCAGCATCGACAGCCATTTCTATACCACGCTTTACAAATACAGGATTGGCTCCAGAAGCTACACTTTTCAGACCCTCACGGTATATCGCCTCTGCCAAAATCGTAGCAGTAGTAGTTCCATCACCTGCTACATCTGATGTTTTGGAAGCAACTTCTTTCACCATCTGGGCACCCATGTTTTCGAATGGGTCCTTAAGTTCGACCTCCTTCGCAACGGTCACCCCATCTTTTGTGACAGATGGTGCACCAAACTTTTTGTCTATTATAACATTACGTCCCTTAGGGCCAAGTGTTATCTTCACAGCACCTGCCAATTGAGAAACGCCTGAAAGTATCTTCTTCCTAGCCTGCTCATCAAATACCAATTGTTTAGCCATACTAAATTTTCCTTTCTTTTATTTATTCAATAACCTCATCCAACAATCGCAAGAATATCATCCTGGCGCAAGAGAACCAGCGTATCCTTATCCTGTTTTATCTCTGTTCCACCATATTTGCTGACAATCACACGATCACCGACTTTCACCTCAAACTCTATTACCTTCCCCTCATCATTTCTTCCAGATCCAAGGGCAACAACGATAGCTTCCTGAGAAGCTTCCTTCGCTGCATCAGGTATAATAATACCACCCTTTATCTGTTCCTTGTCCTCCACTTTTTTTACAAGGACTCTATTGCCTATCGGCCTTATCTTATCCATATTTTGTCCAAAAAAAATTCCTTACTTTTTGTCGTCAACAACCTCGAAATCAGCATCTACAACTTTGTCATCCTTTTTACCAGAACTTTCTTTTTCTTGTTGCTGATTCTGATTCCCGGAGGTGCCATGTGATGCTTGTGCCTGTGAGTACAATTCTTGTGCCATTCCCTGAAAAACAGTCGTCAACTTCTCACGAGCAGACTTCAACGCATCAGCACTAGCATTACTATCGTCGAATACCTTCTTCGCATCAGCTATTGCATCTTCCAGCGGTTTTCTTTTCTCATCACTCAAGTTTCCACCGAGCTCTTTAAGCTGTTTCTCTGTCTGGTATATGAAATTATCCAGTTGATTGCGCTCGTCGACAGCCTCCCTACGCTTCTTGTCCTCTTCGGCATGTATCTCTGCCTCCTTCTTAAGCTTTTCGATTTCTTCGTCAGAAAGCCCAGATGCGCTAGTTATCGTAATCTTCTGGTCTCTCCCGGTTCCTTTGTCCTTCGCTGTTACATGAAGTATACCATTTGCATCTATATCAAATGTCACCTCTATCTGCGGAACACCACGTGGTGCCAAAGGTATACCATCAAGCCTGAACTGCCCCAACAGCTTGTTATCTCGTGCCATCGGACGCTCACCCTGAAGCACTTGAATATCTACTGCCGTCTGATTTTCAGCATATGTCGAAAATATCTGTGTTTTCTTAGTAGGGATTGTGGTGTTACGCTCTATCATCGGCGTAGACACTCCACCTGCTGTTTCTATTCCCAAAGTTAATGGTGTTACATCCAACAGAAGCACATCGGTTACATCACCTTGTAGAACACCACCCTGTATCGCAGCACCGATAGCAACGACTTCATCAGGATTTACTCCCTGATGCGGAGTCTTTCCAATAAGCTCTTTTGCTACCTCGACAACTTTCGGTGAACGAGTCATTCCACCAACAAGTACAAGTTCAGATATATCTGACGTAGATAATCCAGCATCATTCAAACAATTCCTACATGGACCCAACGTACGCTGATACAAGTCGTCACATATCTTCTCTAATTGAGATCTTGTCAATGACACATTTAGGTGTTTTGGCCCACTTGCATCTGCGGTGATGAATGGCAAATTTATGTCTACCTGTTGAGCAGAAGAAAGTGCAATCTTTGCCTTTTCAGCTTCCTCTTTCAATCGCTGTGCCGCCATTGGATCTTTACGGAGATCTATTCCATTTTCCTTCTGGAACTCATCTGCTAACCAGTTTATGAGCTTGGCATCCCAGTCATCACCACCGAGCATCGTATCGCCATTTGTGGCCTTTACCTCGAATACCCCATCCCCTATTTCAAGAACAGAGATATCAAACGTTCCTCCACCAAGGTCATAAACAGCAATTTTTTCGTCTTTTTTCTTGTCAAGACCATATGCCAATGACGCTGCTGTTGGCTCATTTATGATCCTGAGGACCTCTAGGCCAGCAATTTTTCCAGCATCCTTTGTTGCTTGCCTCTGAGAATCATTAAAATACGCCGGAACAGTTATTACCGCCTGTGTCACTGGATAGCCAAGATAAGTTTCAGCATCAGCCTTAAGTTTCGCTAACACCATTGATGAAATTTGTTCTGGAGAAAACTGTTCTGTTTTGCCGCCGACTTGGCATTCTATCCACGCATCACCATTTTTCCCCTCTATTACCTTATATGGCAAGTTCTTAACGGAATCTTTTATTTCGCTATATTTAATGACCAATCAGACGTTTTGCAGAGAATATGGTATTTTTCGGATTTGTTACAGCTTGCCTTTTTGCTGCTTGTCCAACAACGCGCTCTCCAGTCTTAGTAAATGCTACAATAGATGGTGTTGTACGTGCTCCTTCTGCATTTGGGATGACGATGGCCTCACCGCCTTCCATCACTGCCATGCACGAATTGGTCGTTCCCAAATCGATGCCTAATATTTTAGATCTTTTGCTGCTCATAATATTTTTCCAATACCA
>JAJJKW010000678.1:0-11770 GCA_023805745.1 Isotricha sp. YL-2021b | reverse complement strand
CCCCAATCCCCAATCCCCAATCCCCAATCCCCAATATATTAATTGGTCAAATTAATATATTACACCTAATTATTCTAAAAATATAAATATTATTAACATTTAATTTATTTTAACTATCAAACTATAAATTAAATAATAGAAATCTTAATTTTTTTATTGACTTTATAAATATTATCAGTGAATTATTTTTTTCTTAAACACCATAAATATTTTAATTGTTTTTAAATAAAATATTTATTGTATTCTTCAAAGCATTTATTTATAGTTAATGATGAAGCATAATTGTTATTATTCATCCTATCTTTACAGATTCTTTAAAATAGAATAAAGAAACAACAATCCCTTTAATAAGGGAATCTTTTTCTATTTTAAATCAATTATTTGAAAGAATTGAAGTTTTTTTGTTGACAAACCCTTAGAAATAAAAAATTGTTGTTGAAATTAATATTTTTATTTTTATGAATATTGATAATTAAATATATATCTCATAATTATTTCTACATTTACATCAAGAATTAAAAAATTCTTAAAAAATGATAAAAATCTATTCTTTAAATAAATATTTAGAAAAAATATTTATAAATAATTCACATTCAAATATATTTGCAATAACATTTTAATAACATAAATTTATTTTATTTTTATATTTTTTCATTCAAAAAAAGTAGAAAAAATTGAAATCATTTAAAAAACATAAAAATATTTTAAAGAATATTAAAAGATAAAATGGAATATTTAACAATTCTCACAAAACCTAATTTAGATCCTCAAAATATTCCTTTTTTACAAATGGCATCCACTGATATATTTGTGAATTTATTTAAAATAAATTTGAGAAAAAATTTAGATATTTTTCAATATTCATATAATGTTGAACCTGAACTTGATAAAACCGATATGAATGTAAGAGAGAAATTATTTAATTATTCAAGAACAGAAATTAAAAATATTTATGGTGAATTATTTCAAAATGGAGATTGTTTTTTTGCTTCAAAAAAGATTAATCAATTCAATGAAGTTATTGTTTATATTTATAGAGGAAATAATGTTCAACAATATTCTATTTTAATTAAACCATGTTCTAACTCCATATATTTAAATAATCATAATATTATAAATGATAAATTTGCTAAACAAATAATTGAAATGTTAATTAGAGAAATTTTATCAGCAAATCCAAATTTAGAAATGTATAAAAATTTATTTGTAAATAAAAATTATCAACAAAATATCCAAAATGATATAATGGATTTAAATTTATATCCTGGTTTTACAACAAGTTTTGTTTACACTTCTGCAGGAAAATTTTTAAATGTAACTTTGAAAAATAAAATATCTCCTGTTGATAATATTTTACAATTTTTAATTCAAAATAATTACACAAATATAAATAACCAACCAATATTAAGAAACATATTAATAGGACAAACATTTCATGTACAATATGCAAAAAGAAATTATACAATTGTTGATATTTTATTTAATAGAAATCCTGAAAATATTATAATAAATAGAGATGGAAGAAATATGAATTTAATAGAATTTTATAGAGAAGCACATCAAATAGATATTCAAAATAGAAATCAACCAATAATTACAATTAATGAACAAAATAATTTTTTTATTCCTGAATTATGTTATTTTGCAGTTTCTAATGATAATCAAATTGGAAATACTCAACCAAGAGAATTATCAAATTATACTAAACATAACCCTAATAAAAGAGTTTTAATAACAAATAAATTTTTAGATTTATTTAAAGAAGAAAAGCATAAAATATTTGAAAAAACAATTTCACATAATAGAATTGAAACAATAACTTTGCCATCAACAAAAGAAAAAGCAGAATATTATGGAATAGAAATATTACCATTAAATATGAATTTCAAAGCATATTTTATAGAATCTCCATCTTTAATGGCAGGAACAAATTATATAAAATCTAATGAAAAAGTATTTAATATTCATAGGAAAATTCCAATGAGAAATTGGTTATGTTTATATAAAGAATATAATTATGATGATGCAGATTTATTATATAAAAAATTACGTAAAGCATCAAGAAAATTAAGAATAAATATTTCTGAACCAGAATGGGTTGAAATGCCAAATGATATTTTTGATCCCGAAGATTGGACTTTAACTGTTGAAGATTATTTAAACAAAAAGAAATATGATTTTGTTGTTTTTTTAATTGATAAAAATGAAAATAATTTATATGCTACAATTAAGGAACATTCTCTTGTTAATAGAGGATATATTTCTCAAGTTGTGAAAGTTAAATCTTTAAGAAATAATATTATGAGTGTTTGTTCTTCAATATTACTTCAAATAAATACAAAATTAAATGGAACTACTTCTATTATTGATTTTGAGGAAAATATTTTAAATAGAAATTTAATGGTTATTGGAGCTGATTCAAGTGATTATAATAATTTTACTGGAATTGGAATGGTATCAACAATTAATAGAGATTTAAATCAATATTATAATAAAGAAGAATATATTAAAAAAACAGAAAATATATTACAATTTAAACTCTCTGTTTTTATTGAAGAAGCAATTTGTAAATATTTTGAAAATAATAATCAATTACCTTCAGGAATTATTATTTATAGACAAGGAGTATCACTTGAACAAAAAGAATATTTAAAAAATGAAGTTTTTCAAATAGATAAAAGATGTAAAGGTGAAATAAAAGGAAGTATATTATATCAAAGAAAACATAAAATACCATATTATTATATTTTAGTAAATACAAAAATAACACATAAATTTATTGAAATAAAAGAAAGGGGTTATCAAAATCCACAATCTGGATTTTTAATATTTGATAATGTTACTAATAATAATTTTTTTGAATTTTATATTCAACCTCAAGATATTAATTCTGGTTTAGCTACACCAACTTGTTTTCATGTTGCTTATGGTGATATGAATTCTCCAGAATTTATTCCTAAATTTACTTTTGATTTATGTCATTCTTATGATAATTATCAAGGACCTGTTAGAGTTCCTAATGTTATTAAAGCTGCTGAAAAATTATCTAAAATGACTTCTAAATATACTAAAAATAATTTGAATCCTAGATTTGAAATTGGAAAAAGTTATTTATAGATCTTTAAGTTTATTCATAAATTTATTTATTTTCATTTTTAAATTTTTAATGTGATTTTTTTATTTTAATTATTTATAACTTTAAAAAGAGTATTGAATAAATAAAAAAATATTTAAAAAGGGCTTCATATAAATATATCGATAAAAATATTAAATATTGTATAATTGAGGGATTTTAAAAAATTTTTTTAAACATTGGTTAATTTTTATGGATTATAAAATATAAATAATCTCAATAATCATTTTTAAAATATATTCTCTACTTATTTAGTCATAAAATATTTTAATTCCTTTTTTTAATTATTTTCATTTTTTTATATTTTCTTCCTAAATTTTTTCGTGAAATAAAATATTTTTTTCCATTATATTAAAATATAACTTTAATTTTTTTATATTTTGATTATTATTTATAAGTTAATTCTATATATATCTGTAAGTTTTTGGTATTGGTTCAATACCTTAAATATTAATATTCATTAAATATGGAATATTATAATTAAATAAAATCTATTTGAATAAAAATCTATTTGAATTTTTTTTTGTTTATAATCTTTTTATTTAAAAAATCAAAAATAAAAGGAAAAATAAATATAAAAAATGTATGATTAATTTAACAGAATAAGAATTGGATTGAGGATTATCAGTTTGAATTACAATTTCAATTCCTTGTTCTTTATCATCATTTTTATTTTCATCTTTATTATCTTCTTTATTTCCATTTTTATCCTCTTTTTCATTATTATTTCCATTTTTATCTTTTTCATCTTCTTTATTTTCATTTTTATCATTTTCTTCAATTTCATTTTTATCTTTATCATCTTCTTCATTATTTTTATCCTCTTCTTCATTAATATTTTCATCTTTATTATCTTCTATATTTTCATTTTTCTCCTCTTCTTCATTTTCTGTTTGAACTTCATTTTCATATTTAAAACCTTCAGATAAATAATCACTAAAAACATAAACAGCAGTTTTTTGATGATCATTATATTGAGATAATAAATCACCTGGAATATAACATGTAAAAATTGATTTTCTAAGTCCATAATTACATTCTAATACTTGAATAGTAAATTCTGAAGAATATATTTTAAATATTTCATCCCTAAATTCTGTTTTTATTGTTAATGAAGGAAAAGTAATTTTCACAAAATTATTAATTCTATTCAAATATTCATTTCCATTATAATAATTATTTATAATATAAGAAAAAGTATAATTATCATTTTTTTTTTTTAATATAATAGGAGCATCTAAATCTGCAATTAAATCAGCTTCTCCAAATTGTCCTTTTTTTCCAAAATAAGTTTTAGTAATATTAATTAATTCATTTAAATTACCTTTTTCATTTTTTATATCTTGAAATAATTGAGCAGTATCTCCTCCCCATCCAACTAAATGAGCATAATTTCCAGAATATGAATTTCCATTTTCAATTCCATTCATAACTGCAAATAAATGAACAAAATCTAATGTTTCATTTGATGGTAATAATATATCTCCATAATTTCTTATTTTTTCTGTATTTGTATTATTTTCTAAATCTTTATTTTTTATATATTCTACTAAATCATTTGGAATATTTCCTCCTGCCATTGACCATGCATTTCCTGTATATTTTCCCTCTCTTATATAACATACTATTAAATGAGTTAATGAAAGATTTTGATTTGATTTTGATTTATATTCTTTTATATATAATTCAAGTATTTCTAAATTTGATATTGCTTCATTAAAAGATATTGTATTTATTTTTTTTATTATTAATGTTATAAAAAATAAAAGATTTATTATCATTTCTACCTAATTATTAATTATTAAAAATTTTTTTTGATAATTTAAAAAAATTATAAAAAATATATTTTATTTTTTAATAACTCATTTAAATTCTGAAGATTTTCAAAATTAGAATTTAAATTTTCTTTAACTTATTTAATATATTATTTTAAATAGTTTATTTTGACATATTTTTTAAAATAATATGTGATATTTTAATTATTATGATTCAAGTTATTATTTTAACAAATATATTTTATGTGTTATACTTTTCTATTATATTTATATTAATTAAAATATTAATAATTAAATAATATATTTATAACATAAAACATATTTTTGAATATATTTAACTATTCCTAATTTATAAAATGTTAATTTTAATAATATCATTTTTTTATTAAAAATATAGATATATTTTTTTGTTAAAATTTGTCTTTTTTGGTGAATAGTTTATAACAATATTGTTGGGAAATTTTTTAATTAATTTGATTTATAACTTAAGAAATGAATTATAGAATAGAAATTATCAAAAAACTGAGTAAAAATTAATGGAAAATTATTTTAGAGTATCTTTTTATTTAAACAACTATTTGACTGACTAAATTCGATTTTTCTTTATATCAAATAAGGAAAAAAGATGTAATAATAACTAGAACAATCCTTTTTATTTTCTTTCAATAATTTATAAGTAATTTAAATAAATCTCTAATTTCTCTTCTTTATTAAAATCTAATGAAATCATTGATTATTTCAATAAAATAAAAGTATAATAATTAAATTTAATTATTATTTTTGAAATAAAATTTCATATAAACATCAAACTAAAAGTTCTTATGTTTTAGAATTTTTATAAAAATAATAATAATGATTATAAATAATTAATTATATCTTATAAAAAAATATATATTTGAAAATAAATATTATAAAAATGCCATTGAGTCAAAAAACAAAAGGTGTATGTTCTCTTATTTCAGTAATTTTAAATGGTTTATTAATCGGAAATCTTTTTACTTTTAGTAATTTAAGTATGTATAATGAAAATTATTTAAGAAATCATGGAAATCCAGATTTAAAAACGGATGATATGACATTTTTAACCCCAATAGGTTTATTCATTTTTAATTCTTTTCCAATTGTTGTTGGAATAATAGAGCAATATATAAATTGTCGTTTAGTAATATTAATAGGAATAATATGTCTTTTAATATCAAATTTATTAATGGTATTTACAACAAAATTTTATTTAATAATAATATCAATGATATTTTATGGTTTTGTTTGTGCATTTAATTGTTTCACTGTATTAAGAAATTGTTGGGAATATTATCCAAATAAAAAAGGATTATTAAGTGGAATAAATACTGCTTGTAATTCTATTTCAACTTTTTTATTTACTTCACTTGGAGATTTCATAATTAATAAAGGAGGAAAAGGAAAGGCTGATGATCCAGAAATATATAATAGATATCCTATATTTTTAAAAGTTTTATTAGGATGTACTATTGTTTTTGGTTCTCTTGCTGTTATTTTATGTTTTCCTTATGAAAAAGAAGAAGATGAAAAAAAAGAATTTTTAAATAATAATGAAGAAAATGAAACTAATAAAATAACTAATAAAGGAAATAATACAGATAATGATATTATTCCAATAAAAAATATTTTATTTTCTTTACAATTACTTTTAATGTGTTTAGTTGCAGCTTTTATTCAATTTTTTAATTTCTTTATGAGTAATACTTATAGAAAATTTGGTTATCAAAAGGGTTTAGAAGAAAATTATTTACAAATTCTTTCAAAAGTTTTTTTAGGATTTAATATTATTTCTAGACCTATATGGGGAATAATATATGATAAATTATCTTTTTTTCTTCCATATTTTTTTCTTTGTGTAAATGAAGTACTTTGTAGTGCTTTTTATTATATTTCTGCAAATAATATTATAACATTTTATATTGTTAATTGTTTTGGAGTTTTAAGTTTTGCTGGTCATTATGTTCTTTTTACTCCTTTAGTTCCTAAAAAATTTGGAATGAAATATTCTCAAATTATATTTGGAATTATTGGTACTTTTAATGGAATCACAGCTTTACTTGGTCCTACTATTTTAAAAATATTAAATCAAAATTATAAAATTATTTATTATATTGGATGTGGATTAGCTTTTATTAGTTTAATACTAGTCTGTTTTATTAAAGATGAAAAATTTAAGATTTCAGATGAATCTGTTGAGAAACAAGAAATAATTGATAATGAAGAATCCCAAAATGAAAATACCAATTAAATTTAAAATATATTAATAGAATTTAAATTATTTAAATATATAAAAATAATTGGAAGATTAGTCATGTCTTATTATATTTAAAGATTGTTTTTTGATAATATATTTTTATATCTTTTTGATTAAGGAATTATATCTTTTTAAATAAATTAAATATGTAAATGAAATGAAAAATTTTTTTTGAAATTATTCCTTTGATTCATCAATATGAAAAGTTTCAAAAAGGAAAATTATATTTAAAATGAGTAAAGAAAATTATTTGTAAACTATTTGTTAAATTTGAACTTTTAATTTTCTAAAATTTACAAAAAAATTTATTCATACATTAAAATTTTTTGGTTTTAAAATTACAATAAATGTATCATAAATATATTATTCCTTCATTATATTTTCTAATTAATGATTTCATCATAAATACAAATTTAATTTGTAATTTTCATAAATATTAATTATTATTATATAGAAATTAATATAAAAAGATATAATTTTTAAATTAAAAAATAAACACATATAATTTTTTTGTTTCAAATTTAACTTAAAAATGAATAAATGTATTATAACACTAAAATAAAAATATATTAATACCAGATAGAAATTCTTCCTTCATAATCTCCAACAATTATAGTTGAATTATCTAAATAATTTATAGAAACAGGATTTCGGCGAATTAAATAATTTTCATTATCAACAGAAATTGTATCAATCAAAATATAATTTTTATCAATCATTTGATATCTTTTTAAACAAAAAGTTGTATTATTATAATTTTCTCCACAAATAAAAGTATTATCTGGCATAACACAAATACTTTGATAATGATGTTTATAAGGAATACATTGACAATATAATTTTCCATCAAGATATTCAATAAGATAAAAACCAAAATTTTCATATCCTCCAATAAAAAAATAATCTTCATTATATTTACATACACTTCCAATATATGCTGAGTATTGAATTCCAATTTCAAAATTTAATTTAAATACTTCACTTATTTCTTCTGTTTCTAAATTAAATTCCCATAAGTTTATAATATTATAACCTCTGATAATTGAAAAAAAAGAAACTTTATTTCCTTCTTTTTTTCTCAAAATTAAACAACTATAAAAATCTATTCGTTTCTTTGGAATATTTGTTTTTTCTTCATTTTTTTCTATATTATTATCTTTGTTTTATAATTTTTTTCAATTGTAAACTCAATATTTTGATTTATATTATTTGGAATTTTATATATAAATAATTTTAAATATGAATGTATTGCAATATATTTATTATTAAGGACCAAAAAAGAATTAAAATCTTCTCCACTTTTAGGAGTTATTTTCCCAATTATTTCTCCTTTATTCTCATCAATTTTAAAAAAACAACATATATCTTCAGAAATTGAAATTATATTTCTCTCTGATAATAATTTAATATCCCATATTTTTTTTATGATATAAATTACTTTTTATTTTAAATAAAACTTTCAAATTTTTATCTTTTAAATTTATTTCTAATATATAAATTTCATTATTTAAACCTACACATAATTTATTGTTTGATAATTTTACTATTCTTCTTATTTCTCTTTTTTTATTTATTATTTCATTTTCTGTTTTAATGTCTTCATTTTTTAATTCAGATTTAAATTCTAAATGATAATTAATAATATAATTATTTGGATCTTTTAAATATTTTTTTAATTTATTTTTATATTCATCTTGATTCATATTTAAAACTGGAATTGGATTTAAATAAAATATTATTTCTAAAACGTTTTTAACAACAGGATAAGTAATTGAATATTGTTTTTTTTAATTTAAATATGTACACAAAATATATTTAATTATTTCCAAATTTTTTTGATTTTCTTCAATGTATTTTTTGATATATTCATTTATTTCAATATCGTTAATTTTAATATCTTTGATTGTAACAATATGTTCTTTTAATTTTTCTATATTTGATTTAATATAATCTAATTTTTGATGAACTTTGAAAATTAATTCATCAATTTTTTCAAATCTTTTCCTTAAAATATATTTTTGTTCTTTATTCGATTTTTTATAATTTTCACAATAACAATAATCACATATTGGTGAATCATCAGTTTCAGAAAATTTAGTATAAGGACTATTATGAATTGAGCAAAATTTAGTATTTCTAATTAATTTATCTTTTTCGATTTCCTTTTTTTAATCAATAGATTCATTTTTATCAATTTTATTCTCATAATTTATAATTTTAAATTCATTTAAAAATTCACTTAAAGAATAATTTTTTATATCTTTATGAAAAATAACAATATGCTTTTATTATTATTTCATTTTTATTTCTTTCAAAAAATATTCTTATACAATCATCACATTTTGAACATTTAAGATATGTTGTAATATTTAAAATTTTATTTGATAATAATTCACTTAAATCTTCTATAATGTTTTTACTTTCCATCAATTTTAAAATAATATATTCTAATCATTTTTTCCTTAATATATATTATTACAAAATAATTTTATTTTTAAAACAAAATGAATTTTATAATATATTAATCTTTAAATAATATTGTATAAAAGATAATAATAAATTTAAGTTTAAACCACTAATTAAAAATATTTTTTATTTTCTTAATGGGAGCAATTAACTCTCAATTAAAAAAAATAAACACAATTGAAATTCATAATGATATGATAACATCGATATCTACTTTTCCTTCTGGAAATATAGTTTCTGTCTCAAAAGATAAATCAATTAATATTTATAATATTAATTTTAATATTATTCAAACAATTAAAGATGAAATAATAAGTTATGTTTGTGTAAAAGATGAAAATAATTTTATAACTGCTTCTTTTAAAGGTTCTATTAAATCATGGATTAAAAATAATTTAAATCAATTTCAGCTCAATCAAATAATAAATAATCCAACAAATGTTATTATATATAAAATAATTAATTCTTCAAATAAATTATATTCTTGTTCAAGAAATGGAAACATAACAATTTTTCAAGAAATAAAACATAATAAATATCAATTAACTACAATAATAAAACATTTCAAATCAATTCATTCAATTTTATTATTGGAAGATAAAAATATTTTAATTTCTTCAGGATATCATGAAGAAATGAAATTTTATAATATTATTAATTATCAAATTATTATTAATTTTCCAAAAATATTTTGTATTAATAATAATTCTTTAGAAAGAATAGATGATGATAAAATAATAATTGGAGGAAGAGATTATATAATGAGAATTATATCTCTGAAAAATAAAACAATTATTAAAGAAATTCTTATGGAAATTAATTGTTGGGGTATTTATTCAATTAATCAACAAAAAATTATTTTAACTGGAGGATTAACTAAAGATGGTGAGACTTGTATAAAAATATTTAATAATGATGATTATAAATGTATTCAAACTATTAATAATACTCATACATTTTTAATTAATACTTTTATTGAATTAAAAAATGGGTTAATCGTATCATATGGATGGGATGGAAAAATAAATATTTGGTCATTTTAAAAATATCTTTAAGAAACCATTTGTTATGGAAAATTGAATTAATTCTCAAAAAAATAAACTTTTAATTCTTTTTGGAATAAATCTAAAAAAAAACAATAAATTAATAAAAGAAGATAAATTATAGAGAAATAATAACTAGATATTTCATTAAAATTAAAAAAAGAATTAAAAAAATTAAAAACCAGATTCAAATGTTATTCAATCCATTCTGCTAAGAAAAAATTTTTGATTTATTCTAAATAATAATCATAAATTTTTATTTAAATTAAAACAAGAAATATTTTAAATAATAAAAGAGGGCAATTTATGGATTACAAAATTAAAAAAAAATAAATTCTTTATAAAAAAGATTTTGATATATTGAAAGATGGAAATAAATAAGAAACTATTTATTTAATTGTTCTATAATTCATATCTTCTTATTTCTTTTTCTTTTTCTTTTTCTTTTCCAACATCTATTTTTTAATTCTTTTCATCTACTTTTAAAAATAATTTTTTATATTTACTCATTTTTTTCTCTTTTTTCTTTTTAACTCTTATTTTCACATTTATTTTTAATATTTTCTTTTATTTATTATTTACTGATAAGTCTTATAAAAAGAATGGAAAATAATCTATAAAGAGAAAATTTTAAATAAAAGGAAGAAATATTGTATAATCAATATTTTTTATATTATAAAAAGAAATCATCTAATATTATTTAATTAACCCTCAACAATTATTTAAATATATATCTAGAAAATATTTTTAAATTGTCATAATATTTTTCCTTATTTATATTTTAAGATATTATTTTTTTGAAAAATTTAAAAAATCCAATTTATCAAGATGATAAATTTATGAATAATATGGAAAAAAAAAAATTAAAATAAAGAGCATTTTTATCTTTGTTTTTTTCTCAAAATGAAATTAAAATTACTTGAGATTATTTAGTTAATTTTAATTATTATTAATATCATTAAATTTTTTTAAATATAATGAATAATCTAGAAAAATCACTATATTATGTGATTAAGATTAAAGACAATCCTGAATCACTCAAATTTATTATTAAATGGAATGATGAACTAAAAAATGA
>JAJJKW010002182.1:0-11770 GCA_023805745.1 Isotricha sp. YL-2021b | reverse complement strand
GACTTTCTTAGGAGGTATTATTTTAAAAGATTCTCCTTTAAATGCTATTCAAATGCTTTGGGTTAATTTAATTATGGATTCTTTCGCTTCTCTTGCTTTAGCTACTGAAAGTCCTTCTGATGCTCTTTTACTTAGAAAACCATATTCTCGTGAAGCATCAATTTTAACTCCAATGATGATTCTTAATATAATTTCACAAGCAATATTCCAAATTTTAACTTTAAGTATAATATTATTCTATGGAGATAGAATATTTGGAGTTCCTTCAGATAGAGAATTAGAACATTTTATGTGGAATGATGTAAATGGATATCACTTTACAATATTCTTTGATATATTTGTATTTATGCAAGTATTCAATTCAATCAATGCTCGTAAATTAAATAAAGATGAATTTAATGTCTTTGTTGGAATTTTAGGTAATTGGTATTATATTTTCATTCAATCATTTATTTTATGTGGTCAAATTGTTATGGTAACTTTCGGAGGAAGAGCTGTTAGAGTTCATGCATTATCAGCTAAACAACATTTACAATGTTTAGGAATTGCTTCTCTTACTTTAGTTTGTGGTTTCATTGTTAAACTTCTTCCTATTGATACTACTGAACCTGTTACTTATGGAGAAGATCAAGAAAAACCTGTTGTTCAAAAAAGCAGACAAGCAGGTTTCGGTTATAGAAGTAGAGGTGGTAAAAAGATGAATACTAGTGTTAGTGGTTTAAGCTCTTCTAAACAATAAATATTATTTTAAAAATAAAGATGGTTTAAATATTTTTTTTTTTGAAGACATTTTCTAAAATATTTAAAAAAATTCTTTATTTTTTTTTTAATTTTATTCTATTTTTATATTTTTGGATTTTATTCTTTTTTTTTTATATGATTAATTATGAATCAAAAAAAAATCAAGGGAAAAAAAATTTACTTAATATTGATTTTGCAAATGAAGGAGAAAAATTAAATAGGTAAAAAAATTAAAATAAATAATTTTAACAGTCCACGTTCAAAAGCTGCTTTATTAGTTCTTGGTATTAAAGAAAGTCAATTATATTATGTTTCAAAAGCTGATTTTTTTAGAAAACATTTAGATTTAATTTCTCTCTCAGAAGAGTTAAAAAATAAACATTATGAACATTTTGATGAAATAAGAAGAAATAGAATAAAGAAAGCGATTAAAATGAGAGAAAAAATAATAAAAGAAGATAATAATGAAATATTAAATGATAATATTTCTCATAATTCAACATTTACATCAAATTTTTTTAGAAAAATAACCAGAAATAATTCAGCTCATGAAAGAGAACTAGAAAATATAAATTTATTGCAAAAACAGAATTTGCAAGAAATAAAGAATTTAATTGATGATGTTTATAAAAGAAAAGAAAAATCTCTTCAAAATGAAATTAAAAATTATAGAGAAATAGAAAAAGAAGAGAAATTAAATTATAAAAAAAAATTGGAAAATGAAAGAAAATTTGCAGAAGATATTCAAAGAGAACAAAATAATATAGAAAGAGAAAAAAGAGAAATGAAAAAAAAAGAAAAAGAATATAATGAAATAATAAAAAGACAAATTGAGGAAGAAAAAAAAGAAGAAGAAAAAAAAAGACAATTAGAAAAAGATGATATTAAAAGGAAATTAATGTGGCAAAAAAATGAAGAAGAATTTAAATTAAAAATGGATAATAAATATAAATTAAAACATGAATTATTAGAAAAAAAACAAATTTCTTTAGAAAAAAAAAATGAGGAAAGATTAAAAAAAATTGATGATAATAGAAAAAAAATGGATGAAAAATTAAAATATGAATCTAGATTAAGAGATGAAAAATATCAAATTGCTCTTTTAAAAAATGAAGAATTAATGAATAAAAGAAAAAATAAATATATTATTAAACAAAATCATATTAAACAAATTCAAGAATTTCAAAAAAGAAAAAAAGAACAATTAAGAAAAGAACAACAAAATAGAAGAGAAGAATATGAAAAAAGAAATGCTGATTTAAAACAAAAAAATGAAGATTTAGATGAAGAAAGAAAAAAAAGAATAATATATCAATTTGAAAGAACTGATGAAAGAATACAAAATAAAAGAGAAAATAATTTTAAAACTTTAGAAAAAAAAAAATTTGAAAATTATGTTAGAGAAGATATTTTAAATAATCAATTAAAAGAAATTGAAAATAAAACTCAATATCAAAATTTCTTAAAATTAAAACAAATGAAAGAGAAAACTATAAGAATTCAAGAAAAAAAAAAATTACAAAGAGAATTAATTGAACAAACCAAAAAAATAAAAGATGATATGAGAATAAAGAAATTAATGATGCTAAAAAATGCAAAAAAAATTTTAGAAAATGGAAGATATAAAAATAAAGAAGATATATATAATAAAGTTTTTTCTCCTGAAGAATTAACTATTTTATCTTCTAGTTCTACTTCTATTAATACTTTTTATAACTCTGGTTATAAAAGTACTAAAAATATTTTTAATAATTCTAAAATTAAATTTGGAAATTTTAGAAATTTTAGAAATTTAAGATCTTCATCTTCTTATGGAAGAGAGCATTTTTTTAGTAAAAAGAAAAAAGATTTGGAATTCAGCTATTAAATATTTATTTTTCAATTTAATATTTTTATTATTAGATTTTTTTGATAAAAATATATATAAACTTATTTATAAATATAAATGTTTTTAGAATTTCATTTTATAAATAATTAATATTTATAATTGATTTTTTTCTAAATAAGAATTTTTACTTTT
Source organism: Isotricha sp. YL-2021b (assembly GCA_023805745.1). Taxonomy (NCBI): domain Eukaryota; phylum Ciliophora; class Litostomatea; order Vestibuliferida; family Isotrichidae; genus Isotricha; species Isotricha sp. YL-2021b. The sequence continues at coordinate 9,009 of JAJJKW010002182.1, read as the reverse complement.
AAATTAAGTATTTTTTTTTTATTAAAATAATTTTTAATAATTTTATAGTAATGTTTTTTAAAATCAAAAAGTTATCGAATAAATAAATCATTAATTTAATATATTAAATGGAAATTAGCAACTCATTAATAAATAAAAATTGTCAAAAAAGGAAACAATTAGTTAAAACAATAATATTATATGGATTAAATTATGTTGGAAAGACGACATTATTAATTCAACTAACAAAAAATAGATTTGAGAAAAAATATTTAACAACAATAGGAGTAAATTATTATTTAAAAGAATTTAATAATTTAACTTTATCAATTTGGGATTCTTGTGGAGATGAAATGGAAGAGAAAATTTTACCACAACATTTATATAAACAATCATCTTGTTTTATTATTGTTTCAAGTTATAATTCAATCGAATCTTTGAATTCTACTAAAATGTTTATTGAATATATCAATAAAAATATTGAGAAATTAAAATGTAAAGAAAAAAAAACATTTATTGCTTTAATTAATAAAAGTGATATTAAAGATAAAAAATTTAATTTAGAAGATGCTATTCAAATTTTAACTGAGAATAATCCTAGTATTTTAGTAGCAGAAATTTCTTCAAAAGATAATGAAAGTGTAACAGAATTTTTTATGAAGATTTGCGAATTATTAGATGATAATAATAAAGATAAAATTAATAATAATTTAAATGATAGTAAAATAAAAAGAAAAGAGAAAAAAATATTTTATAGTGGGAATTTTAAAATTAATGAAGAAAGTTTTATGAATACAGAATCTAATTCAAAATGTTGTTAAATGGTTGGTTATATATAATTGGTTTCACTGTTGTAAATAGAAAAAGAATTTTAATTGAAAATATAAATAAATTTATAAAAATACCTTAAATCATAGATTGATTTTTTTAATTTTAAAATTTAATTATTTCATATTATTTTAATTTTTTGAAAATTAAGAATTTTATTTATTATTTTTTTTATTATTATTTTATTTTCAATGAATTGTTAAATTTTTTTTTTTATGTATAATTTTATTTTAACATTATTATTATTACAATTATAAATATTAAGTAGACTTATTCTTTTGATTTTTTTTGATAAATGATTAAAAAATTTTTTTTATTATATTAAATGAAAGATTTTTCACAATTAAAGTTTATAAAAATCATTTAATTTTGAAAAACAAATTGAAAATATCAAAAAACAAATAATAAAAATTTTTATTTTTTATATGTATATTGATAAATTTATATTAATTAAATTTTATAATTTTTTATTTTTCATTGTCCTTCTTGCATACTATATAAATATTGTAAAACTAAATCAGGATTATCACCATAAATTGAAAAAGCTAAAATAGCATCATCAAGAGAAAAACCAAATTCTAAAGCATTTTGAATTGCAGGAATAGAAAAATAGTCCATTTCATTTTTATTATTATTATTTTTATTTTCTAAACTCATTTTTATAGCAGAATTTACCATATCTTCTTCATTTTTTTCTAATTCAGATTGTTTTATTATTATATCCATTTTATCTACATTATTTTTTTTTTCTTCTTTAATTTTTTCTTCTTCATCTTCTTCTAAAATTATATCATCTAATAAATCATCTAAATATTTATTTCTTTTTTCCATAAATAATTTTCTAGCTTTTTCATTTTCTTCAATTATTTTCTTATTTTCTTTATTTAATTTAACTTTTTCTAAAACTTTATCTTCATATTCTCCATTATTTAACTTTAAAATGCAATTTCTAAATTTTCGCCATTGTTCTAAATTTTCTTTATTAGGAACAATAGAATTATAATGATTTTTTCCATGATAAGAGAGTCTAATAGGAATAATATCATTATTATCATCATCTTTACCAATAATATCATTATTATTATTTATTTTATCATTTCCTTCTCTTTTAAATTCATTTTTATTTTCATGGAAAGTTTTAAGTGGTTTAGTAGTATTAGAATAAATTTCAATAGGTCTATTATAAATTTCACTTAAAGCTTGTAATTCAATATCATCACCCCAAACTCCATTTTTTCTTTTCATATTAATATATTCATCAAAACCATTTTTTCCTCCTTCAACAAATTGTTCAAAAAAATCTCTTTCAATTAATAAATAATCCATACATTTTTGTCTAACTAAATCATATTTTTCTTCAGTTCCATATACTTGATCACTTATTGCACGAAACATACAATTTCCATCACCAATTATATCTTTAATAAATAAATGCATATTTGAAATATTTTCTCTAAATTTATTTTCTTGTTTTTTATTTAATTGAACGAATTTTCTATTTTTAAATAATTTCTTATTTATTTCATCACTTGTTAAAATTTCACTATTATGTGATTTTTTCGATGTATGTTCTCCAATTGGAGAAATTCTTTCTGAATTTTTATTAATTCTTTCTTCTTTAATTTCTTTATCTTTATCTAAATATCTTACTGTAATTTCATTATTTTCATCATTAATATTAATTATTAATCCTTCAACCCAATAATTTGTATTTATTAATTCAATATCTATTCTATTAAATATTAAAAACGGTCTTCCTGGTTTCCATTGTTTTAAAATACAATTATCAGCTCTTTTATATTGTTCTTCTTTATTTGTTTTTAAATTTTGAATTAATAAAATTTGACCTCTTATTGCTATTATTTTCCCTTCTGATACTATTCCTTCTTGTGTATTTACTACATCTACATACTCATCATAGTAAAAATCTTCCTCTATTGGATTGTTATATGTTGATTGCATTTTTTTTATTTTTAATTAGAATTAATCTATTTTAAAACAATTTTTTTTCTATTTTTTTTATATAAAATATTAATATGTTTAAAAAATTATTATTTTTAAATATATTATAAATATAAATTAAAAATAATGAAAATTTTCATCATTTTGGAAATCCAAAATTAATATGTCATTTAATTTTTCAAAAACTATATCTTTGTTAAATGTAAATTAAAATAGATTTTTTAAATTTCATTGTCAGAGAAAAAATTAATCTTTCTCCTTGATCTTTGATTTAAATTTCCATAAGTAGAATTTAAATCAATTTCTTTTTCATTTACTTTTTTCATTTCAGATATTTCATAAATAGAAGGAAGAGTCTCAAAACTGTCTTCTTTATTAACTTTATTTGAAGAATTAATTTTCTTGAAAAAACTTTTGATTTTTTCAATAAATTTTCTTCTTTTTTCAATTATAATTTTATCAAAAGAATTTATATTACAAGTCCATTCATATTCATTTTTAATCCTTTTACATAATTTCGATGTTTTTTGATAATTATATTGTGTATCTATAATTTTTTCTTGGATTAAAAAAGTTGGAATTGAAATTTCATCAATTAAATTATTATCTATCATTGACATAAAAAGAGGAGAAAATAAAATACAGCATTTAACTTTATGTTTAGATGATATATTTAATGCAGGAATTGCTCCTATTTCTCTTCCTATTATTATTAAATTTTCTTTTGGAATTGAAAATTCATTGAATAAATACTTTATTATATAATTACTATTAGAAATTAATTTATTTTTGTTTATTTTTCCCAAACTTTTCCCATAACCTGAATAATCAAAGGAAATTATACTTGATTTAAACTGAATTGAAAAATCTATTAATGAAGGAATTTTTTCTCCTATATCTGTGTTATTTTCATGACAATATAAAATATAATTGGAATTTTTAAAATTTTGATTGTGGATAAATAATAATATTATTCCTTCTTCTTTTTCTAATTTCACAAAAAAATTTTCCAATAAAATAAAATGTGGAATATTTTCTATTTTAAAATTATTATATTTACATTTGATTTTAAGTATTTTATCATTTTTGTTATTTATATCATATTTTTTTAAATCTATATCATAAGAGGGATTAGGAGATAATAATTCAAATTTCCTTCCATTTTCTTCTAAATATATTGAAGAGCCAATATTACATATTGCCATTTTTAAATTTTAAAAAAAAATTAGAAAAATTTTTATTTAAGAAATTATTTTTTCAATTTTCTATTTTTATTAATTTATTTATATTATTCATCTAATTTCTCATTTCTATCATCATTATTTTGTTCTTTAATATTCTCTTTATTAATATCATTCTCTTTAATATTATCTTTATTAATATCATTCTCTTTAATATTTTCTTTATTAATATCATTCTCCTTAATATTATCTTTATTAACTTTATTATCATTTTCATTGTTTTCACTGTCATTTTTTTTGGCATTATTTTCATTTTGTGATTGAATATTTGACATTTCAACAATATCTGAACTTTTATCATTATCTAAATCATTATATTCCCCATTTATATTATATAATTCAGATGCTTTTTCTTTTATAATTTGAATGCCACTTTCTGCTTTATTTTTCATATTTTGAAAAATTTCAGATTTTTTTATTTGATCTGTTTTATCTAATATATACTCATTAGCCTTTATTATTTTTTCATCTATTTGATAATATTTAATATTACTATATATTTCATCACCTATATTATTAAGCATTTGACTCATTGAAGAAAACCAATTATTATTATTATTTTGATTATTATTATTATTTTGATTATTATTATTATTATTATTATTAATATTATTATTATTAGTATTATCATTAAAATGATTTGGAGAATTAATATTAGTGTAAATATTATTATAATTACAGTTATTAATATTAATATTATTATTATTATAACCATTATTAACTAAGTTGTCTTCAGGTTTTTTATAATTTAAATTCTCTTGAAGCATTACATTAGTAATTTTTAATAAACCTTCTTCTAAAGAAGGTTTAACAATATTTATATTAATTCCTTTAGCTTCACTATGTAATAGTTTTCTATAATAATCAGATATTAAAGTTTGATATTTATATTCTTTTGTATCTTCAGCTATAGGAATATTATATTCAGTCATTAAATTATTAAACCTCATATTACCTCCTTTTTTCAATATATTAATTTCATATTCAGTAAATAAATCTGCTTCTAATGATTTAATAATTGAAAAATTTTTTAATAATTTTTTATGATTTCTCGCACATTTCACACATAAAAAAACTCCATTATTAATAGAACACCAAACTATATTTTTTTCCTGTTTACAATCAGCGCAAATATTATTACCAGTATGTTCTAAAATTAAAGGAATATCAGGATGAGAAAATTTATTATCTACCATTGAAAATTAATATATAAAATAATTTTAAAATTAAACAAAAAATAAAAAAATGATTAAATAAAAAATAACTATATTCAAAAAAATGATGAAAAAAAGACTTAATTTACATAAAATATTTCCTAAATTAAAAAAGCCAATAACATTATATTCAATGGAAGAAAAAATTCCTCAATCAGTAATAAATAAATCAGAATCTTTATCAAAAACTATAGAAAATTTTGAGCATTTAAAATCATATACTTTTAGAAATAATAGAAGAAATAAGAATAATTTTAATAAAACATTAACATTAAAAGATGGAGATGATATATCAGCATTATATACATCATATAATCAAAATTATGCAGAAGAACAAATAAATTCAAAATATAAATTAAAATCAGATTTAAATGAATTTCAAAAAACAACAATTCAAAATTTTTTTAGAAATTCTCAAAAAAATAATTCAATTTTAACTCATTCAATAGATAATAACGATATGTATCAAAGTCCATATAAATCACAATATATTTTAAATTTTAATAATAAAATTTATAAGACATTAAATAATATTAGAATGGAATCTCAATTTAATAGTTATACAAAGAGAATAAATGAATATTATTTAAAAGAAAAAATGATTAAATTAATGCCAAAAATTACTATATCAAAAATAACAACAGATACACATAATAAATTAAAAAGTAGTTTGAAAAAAAAAACGAGTACTCAAAAATTAAGTTCAATTCAAAGAACAAAATCTCAAGATGAAGATTTACCAATGGTAAATTCAAGTAAAATGTTACCTAGAGATGATTTAATAACAAATTTAGCATTACATCAAAATATAATAGAAACATTATATCATCCCTCTTCAAGAGGTCAATTTTCATTATGTAAAACAGAAGATAATTTAATATATATTTTTGGTGGAGTTCAAAGTAAATTTTTAAATGATCTTTGGATATGTTCAATAGGTACAAAAAATATAATAGAAGATAATAAAACTGATAAAATACACAAAAGTAAAAAAATAGCAGAAAATGAATATATAAAATGGAAAAAAATATTATTACCAGATGATGAATTACCAATATCTCGTTATGGTCATTCAATGACATATTATATGAATAATTTATTTATTTTTGGAGGAACATTTCCAAGAAATAGTTTTAGAGATCAAGAAGAAAATATATGTATATTTGATATGAAAAGAGAAAATTTTTATTATCCAAAATGTTCAAATTATAAAAGTGTAAAAAATAGAAGAAATCATATTGGAATTGGAATAGGTTCTACAATATTTATTCATGGTGGAATTGATGATGAAGGAAATTATTTAGATGAAATGTGGATTTTTGATTGTTTAAAATATAAATGGTCACCTTTAATTTTTAGAAATTTAATAAAAATACCAAAAATTGCTTTTCATTCTGGAGTTTTAGTTATTAAAAATAAATCTTTATTATATCATAAAGATTTAACAATATATAAATTTCCAGAAGGTTCAATTTCAAAAGGAAAAATGGGAAAACCAAAAATAGAAGGAATTTATATTTTTGGAGGAATTGATAAAGAAAGAAATTTTTATAAAAAATTATGGTTAATTAGAATTGGAGTTAAACCAGTTGATATAGTAGAAATACCAACAAATGGAATAGAACCTCCTCCAAGAATAAATTGTGCAATGTGTTTTTTTAAATTATTAAATTTATTATGTCTTTATGGAGGAAAAAATGATGAAATTAATAGAGGAAATCTTTTAAATGATATTTGGTTTTTTGATTTAGAAAATTTTAATTGGATTAAAGGTATTTATAATGATAATCTCATTTATTCTGTTGCTGAACATGCTATTGTTGATGATGGAAATAAAATTTTAGTTCTTGGAGGTTTTAGTAATGAAGGTTATGTTAAATTTGATATTAATACTATTGAATTTGATGTTTTTACATTAACTGAAAATGAAAATGTTTTTAAACAATTTTTAAATTAGTTTAATTTTTTCATTTTATATTTATAAAGTTAGTTTATTTTATTCTTTTATTATATTTAAGTTATAAAAAATATAAAAAATAAAAAAAAATTTTTTATAAAGACCCAAATGATTTAAATAAATTAATAATAATTTTTTTAAAATAAACCTTATTCAAAAACAATATATATCCTTTATTTATTATCTCCAAGATTTTTTAAATTACCAGTAGAAACAAAATGACCACTTTTAGTGATAGAGGGTTTAGGAACTTCAAGAGGTGTGATTCCCCAAATTTCATTAGCATAAGTTTGAATAGCTCTATCAGAGGAGAAGAATCCCATTTTACAAATAGCTTCAACACATTTTTGATACCAAGCTTTTTGATCTTGATAAGCTTTATCAACTTTTTCTTGAGCTTCCATATAAGCATAAAAGTCATGACAAGCAAGATAAAAATCACCTCCATTAATAAGTCCATTAACATAATCATGCATAAATTTAGTATTTCCAAATCTATTATTTAAAATAGCATCAAAGCATTCTTGTAATCTACTTCCAACATAACCTCTTCTTCCATCAGCAATTTCTTTTCTAATTTTTTCAACTTCATTAACAGTTTTACCGAAATAGAAAATATGATCTTCTCCAATATTATCAGCAATTTCAATATTAGCACCATCACGAGTACCAATAATAAGAGAACCAGTCATAACGAATTTCATACAAGAAGTACCAGAAGCTTCTGTTCCTGCTGTTGAAATTTGTTGATTAATATCTGCAGCTGGAATAATTATTTGTGCTGATGATACTTTATAATCTGGTAAAAATACTACTTTGTAATATTTATTAACATCATTATCGTTATTTACTGTATTTGCTACCATGTTTATTAATTTTATTACATTCTTTGCTAATGCGTATCCTGGTGCTGCTTTTCCTCCAAAGAATGTTACTCTCTTATTTACTTTTTCTCTGTCTTGAGGTGACATTTTCTTTATGTCTAAATATCTTCTTATACAATATAAACAATTCATAAATTGACGTTTATATTCATGAATTCTTTTTACCATTATATCAAACATAAATGTCTCATCTACATCTATATGACAATTTTTCTTTACAAAATCTTTCAAACGTAATTTTGCTCTTAATTTAGCAGATTTGAATTTTTCAATAAATTCATCTAATTTTCCTTGAGATTTAACATTTTCTAATACTTCTTCAAGTAAATCTAATTCAGCAAGCCATTCATTTTTTCCATTATTATATTCAGTTAATAAACTAGAAAGTTCAGGAAATTCACAATGAACCCATCTTCTAGGAGTAACACCATTAGTAACATTAGTAAATTTATTTGGCCATAAATCAGCAAAATCTTTAAATAACATAGTTTTAACTAAACCAGAATGAATTTTAGCAACACCATTAACATGAGATGAAGCAACAACACATAAATTAGCCATTCTAATTTGTTTAGGGAAAGATTCTTCAATAATAGATAATCTACCAATTTTATCCCAATCTTCATGGAATTTATTTTTACATTCTTCCATAAAATAGAAATTAATTAAATAAATGAGTTCTAAATGACGAGGAAGTAATCTTTCGAAAATATCAACACCCCATTTTTCAAGAGCTTCAGGAAGAACAGTATGATTAGTATAATTGAAAGTTTTTAAAACAATTTCAAAAGCTTGTTTATATTCTAATTCATATTCATCGATTAAAATTCTAAGTAATTCAACTAAAGCAATAGTAGGATGAGTATCATTTAATTGTACAGTATTATATTTAGGAAAATCAGACCAAGGTGATTTCATTCTTCTAAATCTATTAACAATATTTT
>JAJJKW010002181.1:0-11777 GCA_023805745.1 Isotricha sp. YL-2021b | reverse complement strand
TAAAATTTGTAAAAAATTTTATAAAAAATAAAGAAGGTGAGTATAGTTATTATTTGGGGAATAGTGAATATAAAGGTTTTTTGGAGATATTTCTATTCATCCATTACATTTATAACTCTAATAATATTTAAATATACTTGGATTTTATCATTCATTTTTTAATTATTCTTTTTATTTCTATTTTAGTTTATATTTTATATATAAAATAACTTTCTAATTTAGTTACAAAAATATATCTTATTTTATCTTTGAAAATTGTAAAAAAGAAACATAATATAATAATATTTTTGCCATTCATTTGCTCCTTTATTAAATTAACTTTTTGATAATATCAAATTTTATAAAAAATTAAATTAAAAAAATATTATTTTTTTATTTATTAATCAATATTAATTGATTTATTTCTTTATGAATAATTTTGTATTATTGATTATAAATTTATTAGTGATTATTTCAAGTAAAACTCTATTTATTTTTGAGCACTTTCGTCATGGAGCTAGAGGAATGAAAGAATTAAAAAATGATATTGATATATTAAAACAAAGATGGATAGGAAGTGAAGAATTATCAGCAGTTGGATTAAGACAACATTATTTATTAGGTTCTTTAATGAGAAGAAAATATCCTGATTTATTAGATTGGCAAAATTATAATACTAAAGATATTTTTGTATATTCAACTCCAACAAATAGAACTATAATGAGTGCAAGAGCTCATTTATTTGGAATGTTTAATTATGATAATAAAACTAAATTAACTCCAAGACAAAATATAAAATCAATTCCAAATTATTTAAATGGTATTATAAAAATTAAAGAATTAGTGAATAAAACATTAAATAATACTTATGTATTACCTAATAATATTCCTAATGAAATTCCAATTCATATAATTGAAAGAGAGGAAAAATTATTTCAATTTGAAAAAGATGATAATTGTCCAAAAATTACTTCTCAAAGAAAAAAAAATCAAGAAAAAAAAAGTGTAAAAAAATCAATAATAGAATTTAATGAAAAATATGGAAAAAAATTAATAAAATATTTAAATATATCAGATAATAAATATTTTACAAAATTAAAAAATGTTCAAAGTATTTCATTAGCATTTATAATAAATAAAGTTGATGGAAGAGATTTATCAGATTTTAAAAAAGAAACTGAAATTAATTTAGAACAATTTAATGAAGATTGTATGAAAATATTAACTGAAAAAAGTTTAGATATTCAAAGTGGAGATGAAGAAAGATATATTCCTTTAGCAAGTTCAAGTGTTCTTTTAAGATTTATTTTAAGTTATATTGAAAAAGTTGTAGAAAATGATAAAAGCAAAAAAATAAAATATGATGTTCCTAAATTATTTTTATTATCAGCTCATGATACAACTATTGTAATGTCTTCTGATTTATTAAATTTTTTATTTAATAGTGAAAGGAAATTTCCTTCTTTTGCAACTTCACAAGTATTTGAATTAGTAAAAGAAAATGATGAATATTATGTTAAATTAATATTTAATGAAAATGAACTTAAAAAATTAACATTCAAAGAATTTAGAGATAAAATTAAAAAAGAAACTTGGACTTTAGAAGAAACAGGTTATTATTGTGGATTTTATGTAAAAATATTTTCAGGATGGAAAATATTAACTATCATTTTAAGTATTTTATGCTTTATTGCTCTAGTTCTTTTTATTATTCTTTGTGTAAAAAGAAAATATGAAATAAATAATGGTTTATAATAGAATAAGTAATAAGGTTTTAATTTATTATTTCTTTAATTAAATCTTTTAAAAAAACAATTTTACAAAAAAAATATTATTATTATTTAAAAATCAATTATTTTTAATATTATTGTTGATACTTTCTTTAACAAGCATTTCTACATTACTCATAAAATTATTGCTCTGATTATCTATCATATTAATTTTACTAACAACCATTTCAATACTATTTTTATATTTAATAATTTCAGGTATTAATTTTTCTTTATCTTTTATTAAATTTGAATTTAAAACATTTAATTTTTTTACTTCATCTTGAAGTGCCATAATTTCTCTTTCATATTCTAAAGAATTATTTCTAATATATTTTGTTTCTTCATTTAATTGAGAAATTTTAACTTTTATATTATCAATATCAATTCTATAGCTTGGTAATTCTTTATTTAAAAAAAATGAATCTTTATTAGCTTTATCACTTGAATTTATTAAAATTTCATTTTCTTTTATTATTTGATTATTTAAAGTAGAATTTATTTTATTTTCTTTATTTAAAGCTCTAATATTTGAACTAAGAATATCAACTTTACTTTTTAATTCCTCTTTTGTTCTTTTCTTATTTTCAATTTCTTTTTGAACAACATTATATCCATTGTTTTTAATAACAGAAATATAATTTTCTAAAATATGTAATTTATCCATATAATTAATTTCAGTTTCTTCTAATATTTTAGATTTATTTTTTGAGCTTGATGTGTTTTTAGGAAAATAATTTTTAGTATTTTTTAACTTTGAATCACTAAAAACATTTTTATTATAATTTAAATTATTATATGCATCATCTTCATCATTTATATTATTTATATTTTTTTGAACTGGACTATATAATCTATTACTTAAAGAAGGACTTACTCCTTCTAAATTAAATTGGTTTCTATTTGATGTTTCTGCTGTTGTTAAACTTTGTGGTGATAAATTTTTTTTTAAATTTATTCCTCTTTCACTATTAATTTTATTAGAGTTTTTATCATCTCTTGAATTATTTCTAGATAGATTATTATTTTTTCTATTTGCTTTTTGATTTTTAGGAGATAAAATTCTTTTTTTATTATTATATGAATTTGGAATTAATTGCATATTTCTCCTTTGACTTATAGAAATTCCATAACCATCTTTCATTAATTCTCTTAACATCTTTAAATTAATTAAAATTTTTATTATATGAAAAATTAAATAACGTTTTATTTAATTTAATTAATATTATTTTTAAATTTTAATAAATGTTTAATAAGAAAAATAATAACTTTAAAAGGAGTAAAACAAGGTTTGATGGAATAGATTTAAACACATTAGGACAAAGTTATAATTTTAACCATCAAAATTTCAAAAGAAGTCAATCAGAATTTTATGAAGAATCAGGTAAATCAAATAATTATAATTCACCAAATAAAAACCAGAATATAATTATTAATCAAGCAAACGATTTACCTATAATAAATGAAACCACAGAAAAAACAAATCAATTTTGTTCAATTTTAAAAAAAAGAATAAATGGTTTAAAAAGTGTTATTTCATGTTATAAAAATAAATTTTATGATGATGCAATATATCAATTAAGTATGTGTAATGATTTAGGTGTTATAAATGATTTTTGTATTTTTGGAATTATAAATAAAGATTTAAATTCTATTAAATTATCAACTGATGATGTAATAAGATTATTTCCTTTAATTTTAAATTTATGTAATTCTAAATATGATGTTTATTTTTCTACTGGAATAAATTCTGCATGGATAATATTAAAATTATTTTATGATAGAATTACATCATCAAAAAAAAATAAATTTTATAGTGGTATTGATTTAAACCGAGATGAAAAATTTAAGAAATATGATATTATAATAGATTACTTTTATAAATTAAGAAATTTGGAAAAAATTGATTATAATATGAGGAAAAATATAGAAGGAATTAACTTAATCCAATTTTTTGGAGAATTAGAACATTTTATTAAAGAGTGTAATTAATTAATATATACTAAAAAAAATATATTTTTAATAAATAAATATAAAATTATTTTCTTTTTTAATAAAAAATATATTAATGACTACTTCAATTGAAGAAATAATAGTATTAGATGATCCAAAAGTAAAAATATTTATTTATATAATTAAAGTTAGAAGAAATTAAAAAATATACTTTACCAGATGATTTAAATGAATTTGATAGAATTACTTATATAATGAAAAAAGGTTATGTATGTCAAAAAGATAATGTAATAAAAAATTTAACATATTTATATTTTAAAAATTATCCCAATAACTGTGTATTTATTTTTAGTTTAATAACTAAAATTATGGAAGATATTGAATTATGTGAAAAATCATCACAAATATTATTTAGTGAAAGCATTGGATTATTAGCAGAAAAATTTTCAGAAAAAAGAAAAGATGATAAAAAAGATCATTCTCTTGAATTAAAAACTATATTAAAGCATTTTATGGTAGCAATTTCAACTTTAGAAAAATCCATTAGTGATGAATATGTTTCTCACTTTAATAACGTAATAGATACTTTCTGTACAAATAAATTTACAATAATTTTAGATAAAGAATTAATAGAATATACTATTTCTTTGGGAAAATTTGGTCAAAGTTTTCAAAATAAAAAATTTGCTGTTTATTTTTGTGTAAATTTAATTAGAATTTCAAAAAAAAGAGAAGAAGAACTTTATAATAGAATTTTATTTTTAGCTGAAGATACTGAAAGAATTGTTAAATTTGAAAATGCTTATCATATAAGATTTATTATTAATTTAAATGATAATAAATTTTGCCAAGATAAACTTACCAATTGTTTAAATTATTTTTTAGAAGATTGTGATATGAATTTTTTATTAATTACTTTTGAAAGTATTTTTTATTCAAATAATTTATCTAAATTTGATAGTCAATTTTCTTTTAAAGAAAATTTAATTAATAAAATTTATGAAATTATTTCATCAACAGATTTTTCAACTTTAACATATGATTTTAATCTTATTTCCAGAATTTTTTTATCAATATTAGATTATTCTTATAATAATGGTAAAGGAGATAAAGATTTAACCCAAATTATAAAACAATATTTAAAAAATTTCTTTAATGTAAGAGAATTAAAAATTTCTACGAATGTAATAGTAAATTTTAAAATAGATTATGTATTAAAAGTATTTGATAAAATATGTTTTATTTTTACAAGAGAAAAAGATATTCAATTTTTAAATGAAATTTTTCCAATAGCAATGAAATATTACTTTCAAGAAAAAGAAAATATTGATATATTTTATGAAATTCTTCATTTAATAATATTAAATATTCCAAATGAATTATTAACGAAATCATTTTTTAATAATATATTATTTTTTCTTGATGAAGAAAATAGTGGGAGTAATTCTCCAAATCATAGTAATAATTCTTTATGTTTATCAGAAATAAATACAACATCAAATTCAATTAAAGATTCAAATTCAAGTATAATGAATTCTCAAAACAATTATTTAGTTAATAATAAAAAAGAATATAAAGAAATTTGGTTAAAGAATTTTGATATTATAATGAAAAGAATGATTGAAATTGAAGATGAAAAATTTATTAAATGTATCCTTAGAAAATTTAATAGTTATTTAGATATCATAAAAAAAAGTAAAGAATGGAGAATTGGTTTAAAATTATTTAATTCTATTAAAATTTTACCAAAATATCTGATATTAAATAATATTAAATATCCAAATTATGAAGATTATTTTCAAACATTATTTATTTTCTCAAAAGAACTTCTAAAAAGTGAAAGAAATATTCTAATTGAAAAGGAAATTACATTATTATTAGCTGAATTAATTCATTTTTCAAAAAGAAGAAATGAAATCTTAAAATATTTAAAGGAAAATTTCTTATTAAATAAATCTTTTTATAGAAGAAGAATTTATAGTTTATTTGGTGATTCAGCCTATGAAGTATTTTCTAAAGATTTTATAAAGAAAAATAATATATATTCAAATTTATTTGAAAATATTTTAATAAATGACATTCCTTTAATGCAAAGTTATATAATGAATATTCTTTTAAAATATGAAATATTTGAACAAGATATTATAAATAAAGTAAAATCTATTTTGAATTCTCCAAGTAAAAATGATACATTATTAAACATTTCAATAAATAAATACTTAAAATTAAGTTCTATATCTAAATCACAAAAAAATAATAATGAACAAAATAAAATAGATATAGAAAATAAAGTATTTGAAATAGAAAAAGATCAAAAAGATAAAGACAAAAAGGAAGATAATATATTTAAAAAACCAATAAAACCAAAATCAAAAATAAGTGGAATAGGATATTCAAATAAAAAAGGAGGAAAATTAAGTTCAAAAATTCTTCAAAAAGTTGATGAAAAAAATGTAAATAGAAAATCTTCAGTTGAATACAAAAGAACAAGAAAATAAAATAAATGAAAATTTTCAAAATTCACATTGTTGTTCAAATACAAATATTCCAAAAATTAGAAAAGTTGGTACAAATAACTATTTAAAAAATTCAGGAACTCCTAAACATTTAAATCATAAAAAAATTTGATCTATTTTATATTTTATTATTTTTCACCTTAAAAAGTTATTATTTTTCTGTGGAATTTTATTTTATAAAATTATTAGTTTTAATAATAATATAGTTATTTATAGTATTAATTATGTATAATAAAATTAAAATTTCAATAAAAAATGGTATATAAAATCACTTTTTATTTATTGAAGGAATAACCAAATATCTTGAAGATGTTCTATAACTTTTCCAAATTTTTTTAATTAAAAATCTCTTTTTATTCAATTCTATTTCTTTTTCATTTGGAAAATTTTTATTAATATCACAATAAATAGCATTATAATTAGGAGAATAATCAACATATGCTCCTATTTTTTCTGATAAATTTAATTTTTTTTCTCTTGGTGACATTTTTTTAAAATTTGGAACAGAAATTTTCTTTTCTATTGATTTAAATAAAGGTTTTAAATTATAATTATCATATAATGTTTTAACAAAATAATTTTTCCTTCTTGAATATTTATCAAAAGACATTGCATGAATATTTTCATTTGATTTTTTTTTACTATGAGTTCTAAAAGATTTTGTTCTAATATTAGAAAAATTAAAAGTTTCTTGAAATTCTTTAGATAAAGTTTTATCAGAAATATTTCTTGAAATATTTTTTTTATTTATTAAAACATTTCTTACTAAATTATTATCAATTTTTGATTTATCTTGAATTGGTTTTAACTTTACTATTGGAATATGTTTTTTAATAGAATTATAATTTGGATTATAATATCCACAAGGAGGAGATTTATTATTTTCTCTTTGTAAATAACTCAATAATTTTGGAGATACTTTATATTTCTTTTTCCAATTTTTTAGATTTTCAATATTTTTTTTTAGAAGCATTTCTTCATTTTCTTTATTTATATTTTCATAAAAAATTGAAGAATAAGACTTTTTAATATTCTTTTTTGGAGGTGTTATTTCAATTTTTTTTCGATTTAAAAGTTTTTCTAAAGAATTATTAGATAAAATAACTTCTAAATTTTTTCCAGTTTTTGATAGGGCTTGATAATTTAAATCTTGAAGTTCTTTATATATGTTAAAATCATTATTCATTAAAAATTTTGATTATTATTTTTTTTTTTTATATATTTAATTTAAACATAATATTAATGTTTATATAAAATTGTTAATTTAAATATTTCCTAAATTTAATTCTAATAATATTTTTCCATATTCTCCTAAGTCATTCTTTTCTCTTCTTTTTCTAATTGTATCTAAAGTATTCATAAAATAATTTTCAATTGAATCTACTATTTCTCTATTTTTATTTTCTGACTTTATAGTTAAAATATAATTTCTAATTAATTCAATTAATTCATTAATATCTTTAGGGTTAATATCCTTATCAAAATTTGGAATTATTAAATCATATTTCATATATTCGTTTAAAATATATATAAATAAAATTGTATTATTTGGACTTGTCATTGCATAATCTGCAAATTTTTTTGCCTTTGATAAACATTCAATTAATTTTTCTTTATTTTTTATATTATTGTTATAATATAATTTAGAGCAATTAATCATTGAAATACATTGTTCACTTCTTTTAAATAAACTATTCGAATTATGTTCTAAATTATTTGCAATATTTGAATAATTTTCTTCAGATAAAACTTTATTATTTAAAACAGTGCCAATTATACTTATTAAAAAATCAAATTTTTTTTCTTGTGAAATTTTTCCTTCTGTTATTAATTCTAAGGCAGAAGATAAAAAAGAATAACAAAATTCATCATATCTTCCCTTAACAGATAATTTTAATTGATTTATTTGTTGAACACATTCTAAATATAATTTAAAAGAACTATTAGGTGAAAAATTAGATAATTCATTCAAAATTTCATTTATTGTTCTATAAATATTTTGAAAAATAGGAAGAAATGAATCTTCTTTTTCTAAATCATATTGATCAATATTATAATAATTTGAAAAATTTATGTGAATTTTATTTTTTTTTGAAATTTTAATGTCAGAATTAATTTTCTTTTTATTTTTAAAAGCTTCATTAACTCCATAAGCTAATAATAATAATGCATTTACTAAATTTGAATAATAATAAGTTAATTTTTTATTTGAAATTTCAACATTATCATTTTTTGCAAAATTAATTAATGCTTGTTTTAATATACATATCATTTCATATTGTTCTTGAGGAATATGTGAACAAGGAATATAAACTAATTTAGAAATAATATTTTGTTCATTTTCAAAAGCATTTTCACTATTTAAATTAATATCATTTTGAATCATTGGTGTTATAAATTCGATTATACTTTCCATTTTATCTTTTGAATCAATATTTCCTCTATTAAATTCATTTACAAAAGAATCTATAATTCTTAATGATAAAGATGATCTATATTCTCCTTCAAGAAAAGACATTAAATCTGGAAAATTTTTTATTCTAAAAATTGATATTGGACTTTCTAATAAATTTGACAAAAAATTATTTATTAATTTCATTCCTTCAACAGACATTTTTCTATTTCCTTTTGCTTTATTTAATACTTCATATGAAGAACCAATTATTTCATTTATTGCTTTATATTTTGTTTCTGGGTCATCAAATGTATTAAAATTTATTATAAATTTTAAATATGAATTTTGTAATTGTATTAATTTCATTACATCATTATTTCTATCATTACTTCTATTATATTCTTCAATTATTTTTGTTATTGAATCATCTAATTTTTTAAAAATTTCATTTGTTTGAATATCATCTTTTTTTTCTGGATTATCAAATTTTGATAATTTATCTAAAATTGTTATAATAATATTATTAATATCTAATTTATTATTCATTCTAGGAAGAGAATTTAATATAATATCCATTGATTTTATATTATATTCATCAGGAAATGCAATTATTAAACATTCAATAATATATTGTTGACTAATATCATCATTACAATCAGTAATTATTTGAATTATTGGAATTAAAATTTGTTCTCTATAAATTTCAGAATTTAAATTTGTAAATGAAGCTAATCTTGTAATATTTTCTCCTACTAAAACTTTTAAATAATTTCTCATTTCTGGTATTTGTTCTAAATTAACATTAGTTAATCTATTAATTCTAATCCATAATCTATTCATATCTTTAAAATTTTCAATAATATCTTCAATATAAATAAAATGTTCTTTTAACATTTTTAATAAAAAATATCTTGCAAATAAACCTCTTATTGGATTTTGAATACCTTTTGTCATTTGAATCATATCATAAATTAAATCTTCTTTTTCTTCACATTGATCACTTTCAATAAAAATTGTACCAACAGTAATTAATAAATATATTCTTGGAATTATACTAATTGATTGTTGAACTGCTTCATATAATTCTTTTAATCTTCTTCCTCTTTTTGATTCATCTATAAAAAAATTTTTTAAATATATTAATTCATCAAATATTGCAGTAAATAATTGATAATAATTTTTTGGTGATAATAATGAAGTTTTTAATTCCGATAATAATTCACTTGCAATTTTTAATGTTTGTCTCATATCATTTTTATCTATTGAATTTTTCATTTTTAAAGATGATGATTTTACTGATTGTAAAGCACTATCTAAAAACTCATTTTGATCTTGTTCCATAAATATATATTTTATTTTTAAATTATAAAAATAAATATTTTTTTATTATTTAAATTTTTGTAAAAAAAATATCATAAAAATTTTAATATTATGTTTCATCAATTCTTATTTTGGATTTTAATAAATTTTTGCTTTTGTGATAAAATTTTTACTCTGAATTATTCTAATTTTTTAAGTCCTATTCATATTAAAATGAATATAAGTGATGGAGAAAATATATTTCAAAAAGCAACAAGTTTTATTTAGATTTAAATTTAAATTTTACTTGGATTAGCAAATTTTTTGTGCAAAAATATAATTCAATTAAAAATTATTCTCAATATGAAAAAATTAATATAACTATTGAAGATTTAGGAAAAGCAAATGCTTTAATATTAAAAGATAATTTTTATTTAAAATCTTCTAAAAAAAAGAAATATGCTACAATTAATGATTTTAATTTATATTTATTTGAACTTAAAGATTTTGTTGGTTTTGATTCTATTGGATTATCCCATAAAATTTATAATACTTCTTTCTCTTTTATACATCAATTAAAAAAACAAAATATAATTAATAAACTGAATTTTGCAATTTATCAAAAAACAATTCATAGAGGATTAATTTTTTTTGGAGGAATTCCAAATGAAATTATTCAAAATAAAAGAAAAAAAACTTGTTACATAAATAGAAATATTAATAATTGGAATTGTAAATTAACTAAAGTTGGTAATTATATTAATAAATATCAAGCAGATTTTAATATAAATATTGATTTCATTTTAGCACCTAAAGATTACATAAATTATCTAAGATATATTTTCTTTGAGAAATATAAAAATTCATCATTATGTAATGAAACATTTGATGATAGTTTATCTCCAAAAAATAAAACATATTTTATTTGTAATGTGACTAAATTTAAGAATATTTCCCCTTTAATTTTTGATTTTATTAATTTTAAATTATTATTACATTTTGAAGATTTATTCCAAGGAAACACTTTAATGATTCAGTCAAATGAATATAATCATAATAAATGGATTATTGGAAATATTTTTTTAAGAAAAATAATTACTCAATTTGATTTAGAAAATTATTCAATCTCATTTTATGGTGATTCAGATTCATTAATTGCAAACAATAAATTTATAATAAAGATAATTATTATGATTCAATCTATAATTTTATTTATTAGTTGTTTTTTCCTTTTTAAATTACGAAAAAATATTTTAAAATTAAATAAAAATAATTCACTTCTTGAATATAAAATTTAAAAAATTTAAAAAAAATAACTTACACAATCTTAATATATTAATTAAAAAATTTAATTTCATAAAAAAGAATGTCACTCAATATGTCATATCAAAACAGAAACATGAGTCAATTTGATAGATTAAACAGAATATCAGATAAATTAAATTCTGTAAAATAAAATAAATTAATAAAATTTTTTAGACTTCAATTTCCCCAAAAAATTCAAAATTTGAATTTTTAACATCTCGAGTAGCCGATTTAAATGAGCATTTAGATGAAGTAATGGATCAAACATCAAAAAAATTTAACATAATAAAAGAAAATGTAATAGAACTTTATATAACTATAAATTTAAATTAGATAAATATGATTGGAAAACAAATAACAGATGAGAATCAAAAGAGTGAATCTTTATTAGAAAGCAAAAATCATTATATTAAATTACTTGAACAAAAAATAGATGAAAGATTTAATCAAGAAGCTCAAATAAGACAAGAAATAGGAAATAAATTATTAACAATAATAGATGATAAATTTAATGCATTAAAAAATGAAGTATCAAAAGAATCAATGAATAGATATGAATGT
>JAJJKW010002180.1:0-11804 GCA_023805745.1 Isotricha sp. YL-2021b | reverse complement strand
TTTTAATAATAAATAATAAAAGTACTGCACTCATTCCAAAAATTGTAATTAAACTTAATGTTATTCCACAAAGTGTATTATATGCATTATGTTTTCTATATCGAAGAGGAAAAGTTAATCCATATAGATCTATTTGATTAAAAAAGTGACGAATTGATGATTGTTCTGACATTTTATTTTATATCTTTGAATAATATATTGGTTATAAATTATTTAATTATAACTTTTTTTTTTTTAAATTTTTAATCATATATGTGATATTTTTAATAATAATGAATAGATTAATTAACAATTATATTGAGTTTATTTTCATATGAAAAACAATAAGACAATCATTTAAAAGAAAATAAAACAGTTAAACATAAAGAACAAAAAATAAAAATTAAAAGAGAAAAGAAATTTGAAATAGAAAATAAGACTTTTATTTTGGAATAAATAAAATTTTTAAAAATTTGAAAAAGATATAAAATATAGAGATAGAATTACATCACTCTATAAATTAATTTTTTATGTTGATTAACATATTAAATAAATGGGATTTATATTTCTTATGGAAAAGCTCCACATTTATTTTAATTAATTAAAATAACTTTACTGTTAGTATTATAATATTATATTTAAATAAATAAAATAAATTATAATTTAAAGATTTTTTCTTATTTTTTTGAATATTTTTTTAATTTTGCTTTTTGTAATATATTTTTTAATACAGAAATTGATTTACATTTATTTTTTCAAAGTAAATTGTATTATAATTTGAATATTTAAAAGATATATAAATTTGTTTTTATTTGATTTAATAATTATATGTTTTAAATTTATGTTTCTTTTTCCTGATGTATAATTTTTTTCTTTCTTTTTTTTGTATAAAAAATTAAGAATTTTAAAGAACTTCAAAAAATTCTAAGTATCAAAAAAATTAAAAATCTTTTATTTTTTTAGATATTTTTTTTTAATAAAAATATTATAAAAATGTGAATTATTTTTTTGTGTTTTGGTTAGTTTATATTTAAATTGAAAAATGATTTGATTCTTGGTTAATAATTTCAAATAGTATTTTTAAATTAACATATTAAGTATATACCTAAATATATATTATATAATTAAAAATAATTTTATATTATATAAAAATTCATTCAAAGACAAACTTAAAATAGTATAATTAGAATCCTCAAATTTTTTTTTTACATAAATTATTTTTATGTTTATATTTTCTCAATCTTATCATTTAATATTAATTCTTTCTAAATAGTTTTTAAACACTCTTTTCATTTTCTAAATAAATATTAAACATGAATTAAAAATAAATATATTGTTACATTTTAGATAAAAAAAGCTATGAATAAGATGGTATGTAAAAATATATTTACTTGATTCTTATTTTATCAAAAAATGAAATTACTTCAAATGAATTATTTTTTTGATTAAATAAATAAATAATTTATACATATTTTGATAATTTAAATAATTATATTACAATTACATTTTTTTCATCATAAAGTAAGATTTTCAAGTTCTAATCAATCTAATTAAAAAAAAATATTCATAAAAAAAATTATATTTGTTATATCAATTGTTTATTTTACAATATATATATATTTACTTTTTTTTTCAAGAAATAAAAAACTTTCATAAAACATTTTTCTATTGAATTCAGTTCAAATGAATTAAAGTTAATTTACAAAATAATAACAATCTTGAAAAAATTATATTTTTGTCAAATATTCCTCATGATTTGCAATTGATTCCGAAGAAAATAACTCTCTTATAGTTTTAATGTTTAATATTTTTTATGTTTTAGATTAAAAATATGATATTTTAATCTCAAAATTTGTTTGTTTAAATTCTTATTTTAACAACAAAATAACACTCAAAATCTTAATTAAAAAATTTTTATTGAATAACCAATTTGTTGCCTAATCAAAAGCTTTTTAAATAACAATAAAAAAGTAATAAAAACATTAATTATCATATATTTCCCATAATTATTAAAATAATTTAATGTAAATATCAAATAATTTATTGTTTAATATTATTTATCAATTATATTTTAAATTTTTAAAATAAATTCATAAATGTGAGAATTGAAAAAAAAAATTAGATTTAGAGTAAAAAAACAAAATAAATTGGAAAAAAATTAATATCAATTTATTTTTCGATTTTTTTATTGTTTTTTAATTTAAATAATTTTTAAACGTTTCGTTTTTTTTATAAAGGTTTAGAATTTATATCCAATATAATAAATTGTTCATTTTTTAATACACCATTTTCAATTGATTAAATTTTATCCAAAAAAATTAATTATTTGTAATTTCTAATTCATTTATTAATTCCCAAAAATGAATTTTTCCATTTTTATCTTTATCTAATCTAATAAATAATAAACAAGAATCATAATCATTTATCTTGATTCCTTTTATTCTAAAAAAATTATTTAAATCTATATCATTAATATTTCCTAATTTTCCTTTATCAATATTATTGAAAATATTTTTTATTTCATTTTGAATAAAAGGTAAATTTTTTCTTAAATTATCAATTTTATTTTCTAAAGAAATAATTAAATTTACTAAATTAATAAAAGCTTTATTAGTGCTTTGTAAAAAAATATGAGTTTTATTTTCTTTAGGAATAAATCTTCCTCCAATTTTATTTTCTAAAATATTTCTTATTTTTTTCTCATAAGGAACTAATAAATCAAAAAAATCGGAGTAGTTAATATTTTCTAATATTTGTTTTTTTAATCTTCTTCTAATTAATGCTAAGTCTTTTTCATTTAAATAAATTCCAAATAATTTTAATCCTTCAAATAAATTTTCATTTGAAATAAAATTTTTATTGTCTTTATCAAAAATTTTAAAAATATCTTCAATATTAAAATCATATTTTAAACATAAATTTATTTTTGATTTTTCTATTTTATTTTCAATTTTTATACATTCCAGTAAATAATTTAAAAATTCTTTTTCTGCTTTGTTATATTTTATTTCATTACATTGACATGGGAAGTTTTTGCAAATATAACAAAAACATTCCTTTTTTTCACATTCACATAAACTTTTTGTTAATTTATTATTTTTCATATCATTTATTGCTTCATTAAATTTATTTGTTTTTATATCAAAATAATTATTATAATTTATAATTTTTTTTTTCAACAATCTTTCTGGTTTATTTCTTGTAGTTAAATATTTTGATGTGAAATAAGTTTTTTGATTATGATAATTTTCGATTTGTTCTTGAGAAAACATTTATAATCTATAATTTATTTTAATTTTACTCAATTAATTAAAAAAAACAATTAAATAATTTATCTTTTTTAAAATTTGTTTTTTATTTCTATTTATCATGTTATTTTTTCTTTCTAATAAGTTTTTTTTATTCAAATGGAGTTGTGTTAGTTATATAAAAAAGAAAAAGAGAATTAGGTAAATAAAATTACTCATTTAGGAAAAAGATTTAAAATTTAAAAAAAATTTTATACTTATTAATTTGTTATTAAATATATTTTATATAATAAAACTATGTTGAATACTAAATTTTATGAGAAAAAATATCACAAGGAATTTGAATAATAAATTTAAAAACACACACATTATATTTAATAATTAATTTTATAAGAAAAAACACAAAATAAATACTCAATATAGAAAGAATATATAATTTAAAGATTTATTTTTTTTTTAATTATTTAATTTTTAATATTTTTCATTTTTTGATTACTTAATAATAATTATTTTTTGCTATTTAAAAAGAATTCAAAAAATATGTTTATGAATGTAAAGAAAAAACATTAATTTAAATTAATCATTTCACAAATAAAAAATTAATTAAAAAATAAAAATAAAAGAATTTTAGATTATTTTAATAATTATTAAATTCCATCAAATAAATAATTAAAATTTGTTATTTTTTTCTTCAAATTATTGATATTTTTATTATTTGGAGCATTTCCAAAAAAGACTATCATTATTTATTTATTAATGATTTTTATATTGGAAAAAATTCGTAATTGATAATATCACTATTTTTTATTAAGTTTTATAATTATTTATGATAATAATGATAAAATAAAAATATTTTTATTAGTTATCATATTCCTTCTTTGACTTAGAAAAAAATAATTCGAATATTATCTGAAATGTATACACAAAATAACTTTTTAAATGTATCCATTTAAAAATATCAGATTAATGTTTTTTTCTCAATAAGATTAAAACAAAATAAATTTAAATTATTTTATAATATATAAAAACTATTTATATGGTTTATAGAATTAAAAAATTTTTTTGTTAATCATGTCTCATTTCCCCTGAAATCAACATTAAAGATTTATTTAACAATATAAAAATTTGTTATTAATTTATTAATATTTTTAATTATTAATAATTGTTTATTAAGCATAGGAGAAAAAAAAAAGTTTTTTTGAATATCTTTTTATTAATTAATTTTCTTTATATAATATAAATATAGAAAAAAAACTCTTATCATTATATTGTTTTTATTGAAATTAATTTTGATTTTTATTTAATGAAAAATAATATTTATAATAATTTTATATATCATGGAAATCTCAAAAATTAAATCTCCGTTCATAATCCAAAATCTTTTCTCTTATATTTTAGAAAGGAGAAAATTCAAAATAATTAAGTATAATAAATTCCTAAACAAGAAATTAGATTTTTCAATTTTAGATTACAAAAATTTTTTTTTCAAAAATCAAATAAAAAAATATAATTATCAACATATTTATAGTTTTTGGGTAAAATTTCAAAATGATTTTAAATACTTAATAAAAAATGAAAAAATTCCTTATAATTTGTTTTTAAATGCTTTGTCAAAAAAACAAGATTTTAATTTAAAATTAACAGATAACAATTTTAATGTAATATTCCAAAATTCTTTTTTTAAGGATAATCTTAGAATTGAACTAGAAACATTAAAGAAAGATATTTTTTCAAAAACAAAGATATCATTAATTCATAAAGATAAATTTACAAATAAAATGCTTAAAATTCTGAAAAAGACTTTTGATTTATTTTCAATAAAAGGAAAAATGTCAAAAACTCAATTAATAGAATATATAAATATAATTAATGAAAAAAATGAAGTAAGTGAAGATGAGGGAGAAATTAATAAACTATATTCTTTTTTTGATAAAAATGAATTATTATTATTTGATGATTTTTGTAAATTTTACTTTGATTCTTGTAAAAGTAATATAGATTTTGTTTGGAGAAATTTAAATAAATTAGGGTATAATGATTTATTAGCTCAAAAAGGGGAATATGATTTAGATTATTTTCAAGAACATTTGGATGAATTCAAAAATATAGATATTATTTTGTATAATTTTTTTCAAATTATGAATGAAAAAATAATTAAATTATGTATTTGTTCTGATATTGATAATATCTTCATTAATTTTTTAAAGAAAAAAAAAATTTTTAATAATTTAAAAGAGGTAGAAATCACAATTTCTAATTTAGGACAATTTGTTGAATCCAATATAGTTTGCTCTAACGTAGAAGAATTAAAATTATTTATTTTAAAAAAAAATGATGATTATCATTTCAATTCTTATAATGAATCAAATGGTCCCTCAAATAATTCTTTTTTTAATTATAATAAAAAAGAGATATTCAATATTTTTCCAAATATTTTAACATTAAAAATTTATTTGAAAATAAACTTTGAATTAATGGATTTATTAAGGGCTTTAAAAGATTCAAAAATTCAAAATTTAGAGATATTTTATGAATCTGAAGATGTGTTTATAAATTCAACAATAGAATCTGATTTAATCTTAAAAAATGTTAACAGTTTAATAATTCATGGTAATAAACCTTTAATTTATTATTTTAATAACATTAAAATTCCCTATTTAGAAAATTATCAAATAAAATTAGATTTCAATGCAATAAAAAAAAATATTCATGATATTAAATACATGAAGAAATTAAATGAGAATGATTTTGGTTTAGTAAATAATTTATTAATCGAAATCTTGAAAAATAAAAAAAAATTTACATTTAATAACTTTCTTTATCTTACAAAATCATTAAAAAAAATCAAAACTCTTAAAATAGATTTAGGAATTTTTTCTTTTGTTTATAAAAATAATTATTTTAAATTTTGTTTGGAAAATGAAAATGTTTTTAACAATTATTATGAAAGTTATGATTTATCGATTGATGAAAAAGAAATGTTAAAATATAAAAAATTTCAAATTGAAGGAATAACTAAATTAATAAATAAAAAAGAAAACAAAATAACAGAAATAATTGAAGATGAATCAATAAATTGTTCTGATATTAATTTAAGTCTTAATCGAAAAAGATATTATGTAAAATCTTTGAAAGATATAAGATCTATCTACTCTGAAGATGATATCCAAAAATCAAATTTATTTAACATTACATCAATAAGAAACGTTATCAATCAAAATAAACTTAGTAAATTAAAATATTTAAATTTAACAATTGGATATATTAAAGAATCTCCCACTCAGCAAAATTTAGCACAAGACCATATTTATATTTATTTGTCAAAACTCATCAAAAACGCAGAAAATTTAAAGTCTTTAATCTTAAGAATACATCCAAATAATTTTAAAGAAAATATTTCTTATTTTCTTTCTTTAATTGAGGATTTAAAAAAATTAAAAATTATCAATATTTTTGAAAATGGTGAAGCTCAAAAATATTATGATAATGAAGAATTATTAAAACAATTTCCCAAAATAAATTTTAGAAAATATTGTTATAATGAATTTAAAATACTAAGAGAAAAGAATTATATTGAATGTTTTTATAATAATAAAAAGGATTTAGAAGAACAAACAAAATTATTTAACGTAATTGAGCAAGATTATAATGACAATAATATCTTTTATAAAGAAGGAATGAAAGATTATTTAGAAATTTATTTAGGTAATGAAAAAATTAATTTTTGTCATAATTATGAATTTGATAATGAAGAAGGAAAAATTACAATTAAATCTAATAAAAATTTCACAAATTTAAACTTTTTTTTTTATGAATGTTCTTTTTTAATTTCCATCAATTTTTCTAATTTTATATCTAATAATCTCATTGATACAAATGGAATGTTTTGTTATTGTACTTCTTTAACTTATATAAACTTTTTAAATTTTAATACTAAATATGTAAAAGATATGAATAGTATGTTTTTTTATTGTTCTTCCTTAAAATCTTTAGATTTATCAAACTTTAACACTAATAATGTTACTAATATGAGTTGGATGTTTTCTGGTTGTTCTTCTTTAAAAAATTTAAATTTGAAGAATTTTAACACAGAAAATGTAACTGATATGAATAATATGTTTTATGATTGTTCAAGTTTAACTTCATTAGATTTATCAAATTTTACAACTAATCAGGTGAAAATGATGAATAATATGTTTGGTAATTGTTCTTCTTTAACTTCTTTAAATGTATCAAAATTTAATACTAATAATGTTATTGATATGTCTAGTATGTTTTGTAATTGTTCTTCGTTAAATCTATTAAATATTTCAAATTTTAATACAGAAAAAGTTACGGATATGTTTAGTATGTTTAACAGATGTTCTTCTTTTTCTTTTTTAAATTTATCGAATTTTAATACCACAAGGGTTATTGATATGAATAGAATGTTTTACAAATGTTCAACTTTAAAGACTTTAAATTTAACTAATTTTAATACTCATAAAGTCAATAATTTAAATAATATATTTGTTGGTTTAAATAAAGAATGTAATGTATTAACTTCTGATATTAAGTTAATTGACGAACTAAAAAATTAGAAAACTTTGGTTTTTATATTTTATATAGGAATAATATTTAAAAATAACTAATTATTTTTAAACATTAGCATATTTTTTATATTTTTCTATTAAAAAGATAAATCAAATATTAAAATTTAAAAAATGTAATTATTAATGGATTTTTATTTCTTTAATATCTTTTAAGGTTTTATTACCTTATATTTGTATTTCTATTATTTTATTATTTTATTTTTATGAGCTTTTTTTGATAATATTTTTTTGTAAAAATTATAATATCCCCAATAAGTATCATTATTATTTTTTAAAATATTAATTTGATTAATATTGAAATTTAATCTAACAATTTAAAATTTCACTTTTAAATATGACAAGAGTTGGAATTTTGATTTAAAATTAATAAATAAATAAATCAAATATTTATTATCAGTGAAAAGAATATAATCAAACCTTTCAAAATAAAGTTTACATTTCATTTATGTAAAAAATATTAAATAAAACTTCTTGTTAATATTTAAAAAAGTTAAGAAATCCATCACAATAATTTCTCACTGAGATATATTTTATATTATCAATATATCTCTTTTTATAAATTATTTCAAACACAAAATATTCTTATAAATATAAAAAATAGACAAATCACTATATTAAAAAAATATACTTATTTTCAAAATTATTTTCCAAGAGATAAGATATTGGATAAAATTGTGAAGATTTTTTTTTGATTTTTAAAATTTAATGTAAAAGAAGAATATTTATTGAAAAACATAAATATATAAAAATCAATGAAAAATTAAAATTATATTTCTCAAAATTCAATTATTAAAAAACAAAATGAAATATTATATCATTGAAAATAAATATATATTATCTTAAAAGAATGAAAAAATTGAAAATATAAAATAATAAAAAAAAAATGCAAAAAAAGATAATAGGGAATTATTATAATTTGATAATTCAATTAATATGTTATCATTTCCAGAAAATAAGATATATAATATTATTAACTATTAATAGATTTAAAAAGATAAAATAATAGATTTTAAATTTAAGAAGAAATTTTATGAATTGTTATTTTTATTCCTCAAATTTCTTAAAAAACTTTGAAAGAAAGTTTTTTTGAAAAAAAAATAAGAGCATTAGAAATCTTTCCTAATAAAGATATTCAACAACTTTTATTGAATAATTATCATAATTAATTATTATATTAAATATCATAAATTGAATTGAGTAAATTAAAATAAGAAAAAAATATTACTTTAGTTGTAACAAAAATTAATAATAGTATTTTTTAATTTTAATTAATAGTAATTTCATTCTTAAAAATAATTAACACTATTTATATGTTTTATTATTATTCTTTTTTTGGAAA
This sequence comes from Isotricha sp. YL-2021b, assembly GCA_023805745.1. Taxonomy (NCBI): domain Eukaryota; phylum Ciliophora; class Litostomatea; order Vestibuliferida; family Isotrichidae; genus Isotricha; species Isotricha sp. YL-2021b. The sequence continues at coordinate 2,646 of JAJJKW010002180.1, read as the reverse complement.
TATGAATTTTTCTTCTTTTATTAATTTATTAATTTTATTTTAATATTTAAATTCTTTCAAGTAACCAAGCAAAACCTTTTGCAATTCTCTTATCTACATTTTCATAATGATCACCTTTATTAATTTCATAAATACAGTCTTTGACATTTTTATCATTTTTAACAATTTTATATAATTCTTTAACTTTTTTCCCTATTGATAAATCACCTGAAATACTTTTTTCTTCAATGTCTCCTAAACTTAAATAAACATAACTATTTTTTTTTTTAACTTTATTTTTAATCATAAATTTATTCCAATTTTCAAACCAAAGAGAAGGAGAAAATCCACCAACTCCAATGAAAAGATCAGTAGAATAAAATGAATATAAAGAAAATAATCCAGAAAGTGAATATCCTCCGATAATTTTTGGTTTATTTTTTATTTTGTCAAATTTATTCTCAAAATATGGTAATAATTCATTTGTAATATAATTTAAAGTTTTTTGTCCATCACCATTAAAATATTCACCTTTTATTCCTTTTGATTCCCAAGGACTTAAATCATTATCCCAAACATTTACTTTAAAAGATATTATAAAATAGTCTTTTTTAATATTTAATGTTGAAAGAATATGAATCATTTGGTGAAACCCAAATTGACCTGGCCAAATAATTATTTTATTTATTTCTGAATTATTAAAATAGGAAAATTGACATTGAAAATTTCCTAATTTTTTTTCCTCAATTATTAATGAATTTTCACCTTTAGAATTAATCAAGTGAAAAATTATCAAGAAAAAAATTATTTTATATTTATATTCCATTTTTTTTAAAATTATAATTAACAATTTAAAAATCAATTCATCTTCAAAATGCTAATTTTGATTTTGATTTTTTTAAAACTCTGAATTATTGGAAGATAAAATGTTTACCATAATCCCACTAAGTATCAGCAATTTAGGATTTGAAAATCTATAATTCTTTTCTATCTTCTTTGATTAATAATAAGTTTTTAAAAAATGACTTACCTGATCAAATTTATATTTAATTATAGTAATATAATTTTATTTTGGTTTTATGATAAATTAAAGAATATTCTATAAATATATTTTTTTATCAGCTCTTAAATAAATTAAATTATTCCACTAATGAATCTCGTATTCATAATTCTGAAAAAAATTTGAATTTATTCTCTGACAATCTTTTACCTTTAACTCTGAAGATTTTTGTTTTTTTATGCTTTTTATCGTACATAATGTAAAATAAAAATATTTTAAATAATCAAATTTTTTAAGTATTATTAAATATCTTATTAATTTATTTTTAAAATTGGTAATATTTTTTAATTGTTTTTAACTTTATTTCATTTGTGAAATTTTTTATTTATTGAATTATTCAAATTTTTTTGAAAAAATGTCATCAAATCATAAAAAAATATTATATTTATCATTCAATTTTGATAATTCATTTTTTGCTGTTGGAACAGAAATTGGATTTAAAGTTTTTTCTACCGAACCTTTAAAAATAAAAATGGAAAGAAATTTAGGAGGAGGAATTGGATTAATTCAAATATTAGGTCGTTCAAATATATTTTGTTTAGGAGGAGGGGGAAAAAATCCAAAATATTTATTGAATAAATTAATAATTTATGATGATAAAAAATCAAAAGAAATTCATGAATATAGATTTAATTCAAAAATTAAAAATTGCAAAATAAAACAAGAAAAGATATTTGTTATATGTCAAAATGAAATATCAATAATTGCAATTGATAATTTTCCATATGAAATAGTAGAAACAATAAAAACATGTGAAAATATATATGGTGCTTGTTCTATTGCAAGAGACCCTGAAAATTATTTATTTGCTTGGCCAAGTACAGAATTAGGATGTATTGAATTAAAAAATTTTAAGAATCAAAATGAAATTTTAGATGAAAATGAAATACAAAAATATCATCATATAAAAGCACATGAAAATACAATTGAAATTATAGAAATTAATTATAATGGAACTAAATTTGCAAGTGCAAGTGACAAAGGTACTTTAATAAGAATATTTAATATAAAGGATGATAGAAAAATACAAGAATTAAGAAGAGGAACTGATCAAGCTAAAATATATAATATTTCTTTTGATTTAAATGATACTTTATTAGCAGTATCAAGTGATAGACCAACAGTCCATGTTTTCGCTTTAAATGATAAAGATAATCCAAATAAAGGGAATCAAGAAGTTAAAAATACTAAAAGTGTTTTTAATTATTTTAGTAAAATAGTGGGAGTTAAAATATTACAAAGTGAATGGTCTTTTATTCAAATTCAAGTTCCTTCTAATAGTAAAAGTATCGTTGCTGTTTTTAGTGATCAAAATAAAATAGTCGTTGTCAATTATTTAGGATTTTTTATTGAAAATATTTTTGGAGTTAAACCAAATTCAACAGTTGAGTGTAAAAATATTAAAAATGTGAATATTATGGAAATTGAATAAAAAAATCATAAATTTTTTAAAGATTAAAAAATCTTTTTAGATCCAATTAAATTTAATATATTTTTTAATTTAAAGTAAATATATAAAATAATAACACCATACATAGTCATAAATGAAATCAAGCCAGATAACCTTCCAAATGAAATCGAATTAGGAACAATTTCAATAAACGAAA
>JAJJKW010002179.1:0-11810 GCA_023805745.1 Isotricha sp. YL-2021b | reverse complement strand
TCAACATGGTCATATTTCCCAGAAGACATAAGTCAAATAGATTATTTAACATATTCTGAATCAAATGAATATCACATCGCATCATTTTATTTAAAAAATTCAGAATTAGAAAGTGATATATTTGAAGATTCTAAAAATGGAATTTTAATATATCCTTTAAGTTCAACTAGAATAATATCAACAATATGTCCTTATTATAGATTTTATGAAGAAACAACAATATCACCAACTTCAACTTCAAATTATGATTATGATTGGCCTGAAGCAATTGCTTCTTCTGATATACCTGCTCAAAATAATCCAATTTTTTCTCCTAGACTAACATTAAATACATATTCATTAGGAAGTTCAACTGATAGTGCTCAATTATCTATTAATATATTAAATCCTACTAATTTTCCTACATTTTCTTCATTAAATTATATGAATTTTTCTAGTTCATTATTTCAAAATGAAGATAATATATTATATAATATTTATTTTTGGGTCGAACCTTTAAAAGCTGGTAGTTTTAGTATTAGTTGTTTATCTTCTTCAAGTTGTGCTTCTTCTAGTACTCTTGTTAATTATGGAAATGTTAATAAAGATGATAATTATCAATTTTATATTTCTTATTATAATAATTTAAAGGTAAATTTTATTAATAGACAATATACTTGTGATTCAAATAAATTATATTTTTCTAGTAGTGTTAAAATAAAACAAATAAAAGTAACATATTCAATATTAAATGATGCTTCTATTTCTTGTTCTTCTGATTCAAATTATTGTCCTCCGAATTTTTATTGTGATTCAGATAGTTCAATTTGTGTTAAATGTAATGGAAAATATAGTGCTTGTAGTTCAAAAACTGTTGGTTTAAGATGTTCTAGATTTACTAAAGAATGGAATAGTCCAATAAATTCAGATTGTAATCCAGATTATTTTAATATTAATGATTTTTCTTTAATTTCATTTCCTTTTAGTCCTCTTAGAGATGGTGTAGCTACAATGTCTTTTTGGTTTTATACTATTAAACCTAAAAGTTCTACTCCAAGTGATGGTATTATTCATGTTACTTTAAGTGATTTTTTCGTTGTTACAATTATTCAAGAATCTGATTATAAATATGCAATTTATGCTACTGCTTATCAATTATATCATAAAGCTTATGGAACTAATATTTGTCAAATTCAAACTAGAGAAGCTTTTATTTCTGCAATTAATTTATTTCCTTATAACAATTGGTTTATTAGTATTAGTTCTATTAGTAAAGTTGATCGTTGGATTAATATTAGAGTTTCTTTTAATATGCATAAATCAAGTGGAGATTCAAATAAATTAACAATGAAAATTCAATATTTTAAAAATCTTCTCAGTTCTAGTTCTACTTCAACTATTCAAACAAATATTGTTAATAGTTATCAAGAAAAATCATTACCTAATGAATATATTTATGGAAAGGAAGATTTAAGTAGTTTTCAAAGTACTATTCATTATAAGAAATTTTATAGAAGTTATGATTATTCTTTTGTTAATATTACTAATTATAATTGTGACAGAGAAATATATTTTAAAAATTTATATGTTTTTGCAACAGAAATACCTGGAACTGATATTACAAAAGGTTTTCAATATTATGCTTTTGAGTCTATTTTTTCATCATCTAATGCTAAATTTCCAGAATTATTATTATCAATTCCTTTCAGTGATATTTCTGGAGAAGATGGTTCATATATATTAAAATATTATATATATGATACATCAAAATCAAATAATAATAAAGTAGAAAAAAGTATTGATTTAAATGGTGGAAGTGATGATACAGTTTTTTCATATTATCATAAATTATATAGATTAAATTTAATAACATCAGAAAATAAATATTATTCAGATTATGATCTTTCTTTAACTTCATTTACTTCATCATCAACAACTACAAGTTATTATTATGAAGAAAATTATGGATATGCTTGTAATTCAGGTTATTATCTTCAAACTTCAAGTATGACATGTGATTCAACATGTGGAACTCAAGAAAATATTATTAAAGGACTTAATAATAAAAATAATTATGGTATTTGTACTTTAACTTGTCCTGATTCTACTTATTGTAGTAATAGTGATACAAAAACTACAACATGTAATTCAAATTCTTTTGCTTTATTTGATATTTGTTTATTAAAAGACTCTCCTTATTCAGAAAATTCTAATAGAGGTTCTTTATATTATAGTTATTTTTATAATTTACCTACTTTGAAATTAAATTTACCAAATACTTATAAAGAATATTATTTGAAATTTAATTTTAGATTTGAACCTAATTATTATATTAGACCTGGAATTGAATTTAAAGGAAATAAAATTTATATTATTTATAGTGATTCATTTAGAATTTGGCATGATTTTCATTTTACATATATTGGTGTTGAAGATTCAAATGGAAATAATGGAAAAAATTTAAGACCATTTTTCAATAAAGATAATAAAAATCAATTTGTAATAAGAGTTAAATATGAAAATAGTGTATATAAAGGAAGTATTTATTTAAATAATAATTTAAATTTTCAAGTATCTTTTGCAGCTCAGACATTATCATATTTCTTATTTTGTCATAAAGATAAAGAAGAATCAACATGTGAAAATTTATATTGGACATCAGGATTTTATGATTCAATAAGAATATATAAAGTTGATAATAATGATTTAATAAATGATGATACAGTTTATAATTCTCATATATATGATGATGTTTTTGATTATTTAACTTATTTAAATCAAAATTCACCTTTTTCTCCTTTAATGTTAGATACAGTAGATATTCCATTATCTTTAGATTCATTAGATGATAATACAATAACAATAAAAGATAATAAAAATAATGATAATCAAGTAAATACAGATACTGATATAATCCCACAAAGTAATTATTATACAAATTATCCTTCAACTTCATCAAATACGAAAAATCCAGATAATTTACAAGTTTATAATTATGGAGATAAACAAGATATTCCATATAGAACACCATATCCAAAAGAAACTAATGATTATACTTATTATACAAATCCAAATTTAGAAGATACATTATGTGAAAAAGGAGTTTCTTGTTATGGAGAAGGAACACCAAATGATCCAGCCAATGAAGATACTGATGAAAAACCTGATATATTATTTTCTGATGAATGTAGAGTTTGTAGTTCAAATGAATATTTTAGATTTTCTAATTGTAATGAATTTCCTGATAATCCTACTTCAAGTGCTATTTCTCCTTATACTGGTTATTATGTTTTACCTTTTCCTTTCATTACTAGTTCTGGAATACTTAAGGAATCTACAGATAAAAAAACTGTTACTATTAGTTCAATGAAATCTGATAGATTTTCTCTTTCATTTTGGTTAAAATTAATTAGTTTTCCTGATATTTCTAGTAATACTAATACTAGGATAATTCTTCAATCTGATTATTTTAATATAGGATATTTAATTCAAACTAAACAATTAGTTTTTTATCTAAGTAGTAATTCTGCTTCTAATAGTTTTGCATCAGCTGATTATCCAAATGAATATTTTGGAAAATATATTCATATATCTTTTAGTTATTATAAATATTTATATAATATAGCTCCAACATCATATGGGACAGGATCAGCAACAGATTATGATTCTTTTGTTTCAATTCAAATAAACAATAAAGATATTCCAATATTAACAAATGATGATTTATATTTAATTAGTTATGGCTCTTCTTCAACTTCTTTACATATCATATTTGATCCAAGTCAATTTTATGGAACAATTGCTAAATTTGATGTTTATAATCATAATATGATTGGTTCATATGCTTTTACTACAAATCCTTATTATAATAAAAGTCCTCTAGAAAAAGTTGTAAATGGATTAAATTTAAATTGTTTATCAGATAATAGTGATATTAATTGTATAATTGATTATGATATTGCATTTAATTCTGATTTTTATCCTAATAGTGCTTATCCTGATGATGAAAAATATTATAAAACTGAAAATGATGCTTATTCACATGAAGATTGTAGTGATAAATGTGGATCTTTTTGTTATGAAAAAGAAGATGAAGACTCATGTGCTTGTGTTAATGATAATTTACATGATTATTTAGTTTTTGAAACTGATTCTAATAATAATAAAATAGTTAAATGTAGAAAATTAGATTCATATGATATGCAAAGATTTAGTTCTATAACTTTTTCAAATTTACCAATACCTGAAAGAGATTCTGGAGGATTTGATTTTTGGGCATTTATTCATTTTACTGATTTATTCACAAAAAAATTCCCTTATTCATACACTTTTTATATCCAATATTTATATCAGACATCAATTTTTATAACACCAACTGATATACGTCTTGATTATTCTAGTTCTTCTGAAATTAAATATATTTCCTATGACAAAGACCAATGGATTCATGTAAAATATATTCCAAATTCATTTACAATAAAAGGACAAAATACTTATTCAGTTACTTATTATCATTCATTTATAAATACATTGAAAATAATCTCAACTATTAATTATTCTTCAGGTTTAATTTTAATAAGACAATTTAAAATATGGACAGATAAAGATAAAATGAGTACATATAATTTAGATAATATAGAAATAATTAAATCATATAATAGAGAAGGATTAGGGGTTGTAATTGATACATTAATAAATGAAAATGATGAATTTCAAATATATTCATCATCATCTATTTCATATACTAAAATAGAAAAAGGAATTGGACAAAATCAATTTGGTTATTATCCAATTGATGATGGAAAATATACTCCTCTTGAATTATGTTCTGAATCAGAATCATGTGATAATATTTTAAAATTAAATGGTTTAGATGATTTAACTTTTGAAGATATTCCTCCAAGTGGAACAAATAGTTATACAATAGAAATGTGGATTAAAGTTCAAAATCCAGAAGAATTTTTAAATGGAATTAATGTAATATGGGATAAACATATATCATTAAGTGTAGTAACAAATGCAGAAAATGATAATTTAATGTTTTATTGTTTTCCTCAAGATTATCTTTATTCACCACATGAATTAAAAGGAAGAGAAGTAATAAATTTAGCAAATGAGCCTCCATTAAATTTAGATAAATTTGGAATTTTAACTTCAAATATTAATAATATTTGGGTATTTGTAAGAGGAGCTTATAATTGGGATAGTGAAAGATTTTATTTAGAAGGAGAAAGAGGTGATAATGGAGAAACTTTATATACTTCAAATGGAGATTCAAGTAGTTATGGAAATGATATTGAAAAACTAGTTCAACACGAATATACTTATCCACCTAATAAAATTGTTGATTATCCTTATAAATATTTTTCATATGGAAATACTGAATTATATATTGAAAATGCTAAAGAAAATACTAATTCTCCTGTTACAATAAGAACTCTTTATTTATATAATGAATATCTTCCTTATTGGTATAATTCAAAAAGAGTAAAATTTAAATATAATCCTACTTATTATATTACGCCTTTAATTTTTGGAATTGATTTTGCAGATTCTACTTTAAATGATCCAGTTGAAATGGAATATTTTATAAAAGGAGTACAAAAAGAAAAAGAAGAAACACCAATAGGAGATTATAAAATGAAAGGGAGAGTAACATTATGTAATGTAAATTATCCTGTGGAATATGATTATGATAGTCATATTTGTATAACAAGTAATCCAACAACAGAAACTTCTCAAACAAGAAAAGTTTCAATGGGAAATATTATATTAGAATGTAAAGATGGTTATTATTTAGATTCTGATACAAAAAAATGTGAACAAACAAAATGTAGTGACTATACTCAATTAACAACTGCTCCAGGAACTTCTACTTTTTGTAATAATTATAATGATGGAAAACATAATTTTAATGATATTACTGATTTAAGTTCTGATGATGCTTTTACTGAAAATTATAAATGTTCTTCTGGTGTAAGAGTAGGTTATAAATGCTTAACTACTGATCAAGATAAAGCTGCTTTTTATTTTAATAGATGTTATAATTTTCTTCCTGTTTATGAAAAATTTTCTACTGCTCAATTAGCAGAAACTAAAAGTTCATATGCAATAGAATTTTGGTTTAAATTAGATAAAGTTAATGAATTTTGTACAAATGATATGGATAGATATGTATTTTGGGTTTATCCTCATTCATTAACTCAAAAAGGAGGAAGTGATGAAGTTTATTATACAGATTTATATGCAAAAGAACATAATACAAATTATTCTCCTGTTTTAATAGAAAGAATTCATAAATATGAATGGAATTTTATTGTAATTGAATTTAAAAGAATTACTGATTCAGGAAATGAAATAGGAACTGTTAATGTGTATGTTAATTTAAAAATAACTGAAAGTGATTATAGTTATAATATTACTGATTCAAATATTTTAGATAATTATAATGTTCAAGCTATTGCTTTTTGTAATGGAGATTATACTTGTACTCCTTTAGGTACTCAATTAGATATTTATTGGACTGCTGCTTATTATGCTAAATTTAGAATTTATTCTTTAACCGGAACATCAATTGATGTTGTTTTAGAAAATTTACAAAATAAAATAGAATCAACTCCAGATAGTTTAAAAGTATATTTCTTATTAAATACAATTGGAAATGATTTAAATATAATACATGATGAAGTAGAAAGTACAAATACAGATAAAGAATTAAATTTTAATGAAAAATTGAATTCAGATTCAGAATATAAAAATGATGATAAAATATTATTATATTCATCAACAACAAATTTTGATTGGGGAGAAAATAATCCAAATAAATTTGTAACATCTCAAACTCCAATAACAGGAGAAGTTCCTGATCCAGGAATTTGTGCTGATCATTGTAAAAGATGTTATTCAACAGAAAGTGATGATTGTTATGAATGTGATACTGGTTATACTTTAAAGAATAATGAATGTAAAAAAGTAACTTTATATTATCCTCAAATTCCTGATAGTATTACTGATAATATTGTTGCTAATGTTAATAATTCTGATTTCCAAATTTTTGCTTATAATCCTATTACAATTACAGTTTGGATGAAATTTTATGGTATTAAAAAAGATGCTTCTGGAGATGTTAAAACAAATTGTATTTTAATGATTAGAATAAGTACTTCAAGTGAAAGTGATGTTTATTTATGTTATGATACAAATGAAAATGAAATTATAGTTTATAAAGGAAATACAATATTATATGAAGATTCTACATTTACTAATTCTAATGGAAATTGGGTTTTAGTTTCATTTACAAATTATCATAGTAGTATGTTAGGTGAAACAACTACTTCTTATTATCCTATGATGTTTTCATTTGCATATAATGGATTAACAGTTCCAAAAGCAAGTACTTATAATATAGATGAACCAGGAATTAAAGTAGATACTTTAATATTTGGATATCAAATTTCAGCAACAATAACAGATGTTAGAATATATCATTCATTTATTTTAAATCCTTATGGTGTAATTACTAATGATGAATCATATCAAAAATATTTAATATATCAATTAGAACTTTTTGGTTCTTCTTCTTCTTGTGTTAATAATGGAGATTTAAAAGATGGTAGTAATAATGATCTTAGTTCTTATTTTACTTGTTATCCTGATTATAATATTTATCATGAATTAACTACTTATAATTGTAATAGTAATCCTGATCAAATGATTGATTTCTCAAGTGATGATAAAGAATGTGAAGATTGTATTGATGAATGTACTTATTGTGGTGGAGATGATAAATTTAATTGTGCTTGTTATTATGATGATTTATATTGGTTTAGATATGACACTGAAACTTATAAACAATTATATTGCCAAAGAGTTCCCTATCATGATTTTAATAAATATTCACAAGTACAATTTACAGAAGTTCAATATGCAACAACAAATGAATATGCAATTGAATTTTGGTATTTTATTTATTCATATAATAAAAATAATATTTTATTTAAACAACAATCAGTTCAATGGACTAATCACGTAAAAATAGAAATAACTAAAAAAGATAATAATAATGTATATGTAGATTGTTATCCTTTAATAAATCATAAAGATTCAATAAAAGAAAGAGATGAAACTCAAGGTTATTTTAAATGGTATCATATAGTATGTGGAACAACAATAAAAAAGAAATTATATTATTTAAATGAAAGATCATATGTTAAATTATCAGATTCCGATGTAGATGGAATAGATTATTCTTCATATGGCTCTTCAAGAACAACATTAATATTAAAAAATGAATTAATTACACCAACAAGTCATGGAGCAATATTAATAAAAGAATTAAGATTATGGGAATTATATTCAATGAGAGAATTTCCAACTGAATGTACATATAATGCAGAATATATGAAAACAGGAAGAATTCCTTTCTTATTACATTATTTCCCATTTAGAGTTCCTAAAACTGGTATTATTTCAGATTCTAAAGGAAATGAACCAAGTATTGTTACAAAAAAATCAAATATTAAAGGATATAATATTGTTGCTTTTACTGATGTTTATTCTGAAATTGATAATGAATTTGATGAATGTTTAATTACTTTTACAATACCATCAATTGGTTATTTCAATTTAACAAACTTTTTAATCGAAAATAAAAAATTAACTGAACCGGAAACAGAACCAACATACACATTTACATATTATATATCAGAAGATGCGAAATTAAAATATGATGATATAACACCAAAGACTCTTCCAATAAAAGAAGAAGAAAATGGAAATCCAGTTCCAAATGAAGGTTTACTAGAAAAATTAACAAAAGATGAATTTAAAGATGCAGATATAAATGTATATGTAACTCAAACAGATCCAGATGATCCTAATAATCCAAAAGTAGGTTTTGGAAGAATAGCAGTTATAGAATATGCAAAAGGAAGAGATATAGATTTAGAAAAATATACAATAGGAATTGATGATGATCTTGAAGTTGATTCTGATAATTTAGATGATAAAGTACAATTAACTCCAAGTCAATTATGGAATAGATTACAAGTTATTGTTTCTTTAGGTGATGTTAATAATATTGCAAGAGCTAGTATTAATATGACTGATACTCAAATTGATTATAATATACATGATAGTGAAGTTGATCCTTATAATGTTAGTACTGAAAATCCACTTTGTACTGAAGCTTCTTGTTCTTTTCAAGGTAATTGTTATATTGTTGTTAGAGCTACTTCTTGTTCTTGTTATTCTGGTTATACTGGAATGAATTGTCATTTAACTCTTGATAATAAAGAATTTTTAGATAATTTATTCATTAAATATTGGAATTATTTCACTAATAATAATGTTTTTAATTCTTTAGATAATGATGATGATATTACTAATACTTTCGTTGAACAAGTTATGTTTTTAGTTAAAGGTGCTACTGTCTTTAGTGTTTCTTCAGATACTATTTTTAGTTATTTTTATAATTTTATTGATTATTTAGAAGAAAATAAAATAAATGCTTTAGGAGAAAATTATGTTTCTATTTTAAGAGCTTTTGATTATCTTTCAATAACTTTATATGAAAATATAAATGCAAATAGAAGAGAAAATTATATTAATTCAGAAGCAGAAACAACATATGATGATATAGCAAGAGAAGATAGTGTAATTCAAGGAATCAGTAGAAGAAGAAATTTAGATTCTGATTCAAGTGAAGAAGAAGAAACAAAAACAGATTATACTCAAAAATGGGTAAATGCAACAAGTTTAACAGATGATCAATTAACAGAATTTTATGGATATTCAAGTAAACTTATAGAATATTTTGAAAAAATAGTATTATTAGGAATTAAAAATAAAAAACCTGATTTATATATGCATTTACAAGCAATAGATGTAACAATAAAACCAACAACAATGTCATTTAATTATACTTCATATTTTGAAGAAAAAGTAGCAGAAGATAGAGAATCAAGATTTTTCTATAGAAGTTTTGTAGACTCTTCAAATTGTAAATCATTAATATTTAATGCAAATAATCAATTATATTTAGTAGTAATTCAATTTAGATATAGTCCATTATCATTTCATTCAATATATTCTCAATCAGCATCATTTTTAAATGATATATTTTATGCAACATCAAATGGAGATAAATTAGATATAACAGAATGTACAAATGAAATGGAAATATATTTCCCATTTAATTTATATAATAAAACAAAAACAGAATTTATGGCATCTCATTCAGCATTTTTATCACAGCATTTAAATATAGGTCCAAAACATCCTTATGTTTCATGGCCTCATTATGTATATAAAAATGGTACTGTAAGTCATAAAGATCGTCAAACAAGAATAAATGAAGTAAAACCTTTAATGGATATTAATTGTACTTCTTATACAGAAGATTTAAGAATTGAAAATAGAAGATTAGATGTTACTATTTATGAAAATTTCTATGTTAGTTGTCCTACTAGTCATTATAGTCTTTTTAGTCTTGAAGCTGAACATGTTGATAGATCATATAAATTAACACATATTTTCTTTTATTTAGAAGCTCCTCAAGTTTTTAAATGTGGTGAAAATTGGAATAATTCTTGTTTTATTGTATTTATTATTTTTATTGGAGTTATTTTACTTGGAATATTATTTACATTAATATATGATTATTTCAATGTTCTTAGAGGAAAAAATTTATTAGATAATGTAAAAGTAGAAATATTAAGAGAAAATAAAATGTATTATGATGGAAGAACTTTAGAAGAAGATTTAAATTTTGTAAATAGAATATATCATCAAGATGAAATGGAAAAAGATTTAAAATTAAATGAAATGCATAAAGAAAGAGGAGAAATAAATTCAAATAATCATTCATCAGACCTTCAAAGTGAGGATTTAAATAGTATAAAAAATTCAAATACTGAATCAAATTTAACAGAATCAAATAATGAAGAATCAAATTCAAACGAATATTCAAATTCAAATTCAAATGAATATTCAAATTCTAATTCAAATAGTGCAAATCCACCAAAAAGAATAAATTCAGAAACTTCAGAAGGAAATTCAAGTGAAAATTATGGTAATTTAGATCCTGCAAGTACAAAAAAATTAGCAATGAAAGATAAGAAAAATAGTGATACTGAATTAGATACTGAAAATCAAAATGATTATTTTTCAAGATTTGCTAATACAAAAAATAGTAAATTTAAAGAAAAATTATCAGGAAAAGTTACAGTTGTTAAAGAATTAGATACAAGAATTGATGTACCTGATATTTTTGATGATATTGAAAAAAATAATTTAAGTTTTATTAGATTTTTTATTTGGTGTGAAATAAGAAGAAATGTATATATTTCACCATTTACATTAAAATCTGCAATAAATCCAAAATGGAAAAGAATATTTTGTATTTATATTTATTTACTTTTACAATATTTTTGGAATGTTATCTTTTTAACTTTTGTTGAAAGGTCAGGAATGTCAAGAATTTCAAAAATGTTTATTATACATATTCCAAATATTTTTGTTTCAAGTATTTGTTTTTATCCTATTATTTGGTTCTTTAGAGTTGATACTCCTACTAAAATTTTATTATTAAAAACTTTAAGAAGTTCTGAACAAATGAAATTAATTTATGAATGGAAACAAATGAAAAAAAGACAAAGAAGAAAATTAATTTTTGGTTTAATTATTTCTGGTATTATTTGGTTTATTTCTTTCTATTTCTCATTTAATTATTGTGCTGTTATGTATTTAAGTAGAAAAACTTATTTATTGACATTCTTGACTGGTATATTAATGGACCTTATTGTTTATGAAGGTCTTACAAATTTAATTTT
>JAJJKW010002178.1:0-11813 GCA_023805745.1 Isotricha sp. YL-2021b | reverse complement strand
ATGAAGTATTTAAAATTTAATGAAGAAAAAAATAAAATGATAAAAGAATTTGAAACATTAATGAATAAAGCAAATAATAAAAATAAAGATAAAGAAAAAGAAAAAGATGAAGATAAAAAAAGTAAAAATTCAGAAAAAAGTTCAAATCATAATCATTTAATAGAAAGTGAAAGAAGTAAAAAAAATGAAGAAGATTCAGATTCTCATATGGATGATTCTGAAAATAATAATAATAATAAAAATTTAATTGAAACTTCAAATGATAAATCTCCTGGAAAAAGTAATAGAAGTAAAAAAAGTGATGAAAAAAGTAATTCTAATTTATCTTTAATTCAATTAAAAGAAATGAAAAGTGATGAGAGAGATTTAAATGAAAAATTAAAAAATAAAATTGATAAAATTTCTCAAATTTTAGAAAAAGAAAATTTAAATTTAGATGGAATTGATGAAGATCCTAAAGAATTACTTAAAAAAATTAAATTAGAAACTGATTTAAATACTAAAAATGAATTAGTTGAAAAATTAGAAGAAATTATGAAAAAAGTTATTGAAAATAATCCTAAACAAAATTAAAATAATTTCTTCTTTTTAACTTATTATGAATTTAATTTTATTTGTATTTTATATAGTTTTTGTTTGTGATTAATTCAGATTAGTAATTAGTTTTTATTATTTTAGTTACTATTTTAAAAAAAATGGATTAAATTAGTTGAAAATTATTTATATATAAAATTTATTTTAAATTTAAAAACTGAGTTGAAAAATTAAATAATTTTCTTTTATAATTTTTTAATTTATTAATACAATAAAAATATAATTTTTTTTGGAAATATTAATTAGAGATTGGAAATATTTATGAAATAAAAAAAATTAATCAAAGGATTACTCATAATCAAAAAATAAATATAAATAAAAATATCTTATTTTAAAAAATTATATAAAAAATGGATTCAATAACATTTTCAGATACAATAAAACTTCTTCCTCCAGATTTAAAAGGAGGAATGAATTTAATGGAAGCAATTAATTTAAGAAAATCAAGTAGAGATTTTAATAAAGATGGAAAAATAACATTAAAACAATTATCAGAAATAATGTGGGTAAGTTATGGTCAATCACATGGAGAAAATAATAAATTAAAAACAGTAGCAAGTGCATTAGCATTATTTCCATTAGAAATATTTGCATTATTTAAAGAAGGAATATATAAATATAATTCAAATAATCATGAATTAAATTTAATTGTTAAAGGTGATTATACTGAAAAAGTAGGAATGCAAGATTTTGCAAAAAATGCTTTTTTAAATTTATTAGTTTTTGCTGATAAAAAAAAGAAAATGGGAAATCCTGTTTATGATGATATGTTAGATGCAAATCCTATTAAAAAAAGAGAATGTGCTTTATTAGATTCTGGTCATGTTATGCAAAATGTTTATTTATATTGTGCTACTCAAGGTTTAAAATGTGTTGAAAGAGGTTCTACTGATGGAGAATATTTTGAAAAATTATTACAATTACCTAATCATTCTTTCATGATATCTCAAAGTATTGGAAATTAAATTTTTTTTATTTTTTTTTAATTTTAAATATGGGTTTTCTTATTTTTTTTTTATGTTTTTTTTTTTTATATTTGTTATTCAAAAATATTTTAATCTTTTATTATTTTTAATGATTTTTTATATTTCTAAATTATGTTTTTAAATAAATACATTCAAAAAATTTAAAATTCAAAATAGCTATTATGTACATTGTTCTTTAAAAGGATATAATTTGATTTATCAAAATGATAAAAAAATCAAATCCCAAAATTAATCATTCAATAATAAAATTTACAAAGAACCTAAACATATAATATTAATAAATATTAAGTTTTAATATCATTCTTTTCAATTACCAAACATCATATTTTTAAAATCATCATAATTAATTTTACCATCATTATCAGTATCAATTTCATTAAAAATATTTTTAAAAGCGATTTCAGTAGTTTTATCATTAACAAAATGACTTTTAATACCATCAAAAGTGATAAAACCTTTATTATCTTTATCAAAAAATTTAAAAGCATAAGTTAAATTTTCTTTAGATAATAATTTTAATTTATTCATACAAGCTCCTAAAAAACCTTCAAAAGTAACAAAACCTAAATTTGCACCATCTAATAATAATAAAATATCATCTATTTCTTTATCAATTTCTTTTTTATCAAAATATTTTATTAATACTTTATATAATTCTTCTTTTGATAATCTTCCATCATCATTTTCATTAAATAATCTAAATATTTTTAAAATTTCTTTTGTTTCATTATTTTCTTTTAAATTATGTACAATAAATAAATAAACCATTTGTTGAAATTTTGAATTAATTTGATATTGTCTTAATCTATTTAAATATTTAATAATAATTTCATCAGTAATATTATTACTATAAATACATTTAGCATTAAATTTTTTAAACCAAGGATGTTTTAAAGCTTCTTGAGCAGAAAATCTTTTATTAATATCAACTTTTAATAAATTGTTTAATAAATCTCTAATTTCATTAGAAGCACTTAATAATTTTTCTTCTTTTTCATTATATTTTCCTTTTTTAATATTTTTAATAATTTCTTCATCATCACGTCCATTAAAAGGAGCTTTTCCAACAAGTAACATATATAACATTACTCCTGTACTCCACATATCACATTTTTCATTATAATTTTGTTTTAAAACTTCAGGTGCAATATAATATGATGATCCAACTACTATTTTTTCTTTTTTATTTTTATCAAAAAATTTAGCTGTTCCAAAATCTATTATTTTAACCCAAAAATATCTTTCCTTTTTTTCTTCATTATTTTCTATTTCTGTTATTAAAATATTTTCTAATTTTAAATCTCTATGAACTATATTATTTGAATGTAAATAACTTAAACCTGAAATTATTTGATAAAATAAAACTGCTAATTGATTTTCATTATATTTATATTTTAATTGATTATATAATTCACCATTTGCACAATAATCAGTTATAAGATAATATGAATGTTCACTTGAATAAAATTCTATTATTTTTAATATATTAGGATGGTCTAATTTTTTTAAAATATTTATTTCATTAACTAATTCTAATTCATCTATTTTATTTTCATTATTTTTTACAATTCTTTTAATTGCTACTTTTTGTTTTGTATATAAATTATATGCTAAATAAACTGCACCAAAACTTCCTTCTCCAATTTTATTTGTTACTTTATATTTCATTGTTGGAAGTCCATGAACTTCTCCTATTAATGCATTTATATTTACTTTTATTTTTAATTCATCTTTAAATATTTGAGAACCCATTTTTCTTTTTTCTACTAATGATATTGATCTATGATATCTTCTTACAAATTTTTCTTTTTTTTCTTCTTTATTTTCTTCTTCTTTATTTTTTTCTATAAATATTAATTTTTCATTTTCTTTTTCCTTTTCTTTTTTTTCTTTATTTGTATCTGATTTTTCACCAAAAAAACTTACTTTTCTTTCACGAGGAATATAAAAATTTTGTTTTTCTTTTTCTTCAATATTTTCTTTTTCATTTGAAAAATTTTTATTTTCTTTTTTTAATTTTTGAAAATCATGATGTTTTATTTTTTGAACACCTGAAATTGTTTTATGTCTTTTTTTTCTTTTTTCTTTTGGTATATATTCAGAATTTTTTCTAGAACTTTTATCAAGTTCTTTTCCAAAATTAAAAATTGGTGTTTGAGCATCTCCATGTTTTTCTAATATTTCTTTTTGTTCTTCTTGAATTGTTTGTTCATTTCCCATTTATTTTATTTAATTTATATTTTTTGTGATTTATTTTTTGTAAATTTCAATAATTTTTTTATTGATTTTCGATGTTTTTTTTTTTTAAATATATACTTTTAAAAAACAATTAAAAAAAATTAAATCTCGATAAAAAGTTAAAAAAAGGGAAAAATTAAAAAATGGAATCCCAAAATGAAAATAAGTTTTCAGAATCTAGAAATATTGTTTTAAATAATGAATATATAATAATGAAGGATTGTAATGATAATAATAACAAAATTATAAAAGTGAATGGAGAAAAAAATAATTTAACATTTAGTGATTATTTTTCAATAGAACAAAAAAAAGAATCATGTGAAAAAAAATATGATATAGAAGAAAAAAATTCATTCTCAGATCATAAATCTCTATTAGTTGCTAAATTAAACAATAATAATAATATTAAAAATAAGTTAAAAATAAATTGTTTAATAAGTATTTTTCAATTCTTTCCAAAAGAAAAAATTTATGAAATTGCTTTTTATAATAAAAAATTAAATAATTATTTGGAATTAGATATAGAAACTTATAAAATAATAAAAATATATTATAATTTTGATAAATTTTTGGAGAATTTTATTAAAGTCTTTTCTTTTATTGTATCGTTATTAGATAAAGAAGATAGTTTAAACGAAAAAACAAATAAAAACACAAACTCAAATACAAAAATCAAAAATAGAAAAAAAAAAAATTTCTCTACATTTATTTTACAAAAAATCAAAGATATAAAGAATAATTTTCAAATATTAAAGAACAGTCATTCAATCAACAATTTTAATTCTTTTTTTGAACAATTTAAATCAACTTTATTTAGGTCTTTTACTTTTTATAATTTGAATGATATATGTAATTTAATTTTAAATCAAAATGATTTTGAAAAAAAATATAAGAAAATAATAAAAATGATTGAAGAGGATATAGATGAAACTGAATTTGAAAAAAAAAAAAAGAAATACATTTTTTAATAAAATATTTTTAATATGAACATTTTTAAAAAACAATTAATAAAAATAATAAAAATTGATAAATAAACTTTAATTTTAAGAAAAAACAGAAATTAACATAAAGAATAACATTAGTATCTTTATAATCACAAGAATCATTATAATAAACTTTATAAGGATAAATATCTTTTGGTCTTCTAGAATTTCCAATAAGAGTATTATTTTGAGGAAAACAAATAAGTTGACTTCCACTAATATTACAATAACTAAGAAGATCAAGAGTAATAGTATCATTTGTTACAATTAAACTAGTAATATTACCTTTATATAAATCATCAGTAAAAAAAAGAGAAAATAATGTTCCTAATTCAGAATTAACAGTATTATCAATAAATTGATAAAAAGTTGTTTTCCAAACATTAATTGAAACTCCAATATCTTCATTTGTTGTTATTGAAGTAATATTTTCAGGAACTGTTATATTTAAATATTCACTTTCTTCACTTTGTTCTATTAAATTTATTGGATATGAACTTGATTTACTTATTAATCTACAATCAGATTCTGTTTCTTCTGTTGAATTTATTGATGGAATTTTACATGTTGCATTTATTATTGTTCCAGTATCTCCATCATTTAATTGTAATATTATATCTTCTTCTTCTGATATTGATGTTGATGAACATGATGAACATATTAAATATATTTTAAATTGATATGTTGCTTTAAAATAGTTCAAACAATTATTTGGATATGTTACATTTGTTACTGTCATTGATATTAAATCATTTAATATTATTTTTATTATTGATATTGCTATTAATATTTGGTATTTCATTTTTTTTTATTAACTTTTATTATAAATTAGTATTTATTCTTTTATTATTCATATTTCATTTTTATGTTATATATTTTTATTTTTTAATTATGTTTTATTTGTCAATATATGATAAATAATAAATTTTGTTTTCATATATTTTACTTTTTATATTAATATATAGTTAATCTTTCTTTAAAAGAATTGATTTAAACATTGAAAATATACTTATTATTTTCATTCAATAATTTTTGTTTTACTGATTGTTTTAAATTATTATAAAACAAAAATAATTCATTTAATTAAAAATATATTCAGATTTTTTTTTTAAAAAAATCTTTAGAAAATTGACTTTTTAAACAATTTAACAAAAAAAAAATCTGTTAAAAAACAAAAAATATAGTAATTATATATAATAAGAATTTCTATTTATTTTGAAAATAACTCTCAATAAATAATGTCTCTAATAATAATAAGAATAAATATTTAGTTTTTTTTGTTTTTTAAAAATCATATATAAAAGAAGAAGATAAGAAAAAAATGGATATTATTATATTAAAGAAAAGATAAAAAGTAAAAAAATAATATTATATCAAAAAACTTTTAAAATTAATTTAAAAATACAATAAAAATAATTTTTTTTAATTTATTTTATGGGTTGTACAACCTCAAAAGAAAGAATAGAATCAAAAATGTTAACTTTAAAATTAAAAAGAGTGACAATAAAAGAAGAAAAAGAAAAATATCTGAAAATTTATGAAAAATTAACAGGATATAAACTTGATAGAAAAAAAGTTCCAGATTATATTCCTTCAGAAGAAAAAAAAAGAATAAAAGAAAGAGATTTGATAAAAATTGAAGATCCAAATAAAGAAAATGATGAAAGTGATTCAAATGAAGAAAAAGAAGAAAGTGAAGATGATCAAATTAGTGAAAATAATCATAAAAAAATAATAAATGATGAAAATAATAAAAAAATTGAAATAATGATTTCTGAAGAAGATAAAAATAATAAAAAAAATAAGAAAGAAAAAAACAAAATAAAAACAAAAGATTTAGAAAAAATTCATTTAATGGATAAAAAATATGATATGGAGTTTTTACAAAAATTAAAAGAAAATAATAAAGGAACAAAAATTGATTTATTAAAAGATGAAATTATAAATAATGATAATAAAGTAATAGATGATTTATTTAATGATATTATTGATATAAATAATCAAAATATGAAATCAATTGATGATTTAATTAAAACAAATAAGGAAATAAATCAATTAAAACAAGATGAAATTTAAGATAATAAAATGAAAAATCTACAAAAAAAAGAAAAAGAACTATAAATTAAAGGAAATTCTGATAAAAAAATAAACGATAATATGTATAATTACATTATAATTATAAAAAAAAAATGGTAATTAAAAAGGAGGTTAAATATTTTGTAATATATATTTTATTAAATTATCTAAATGAAATTAAAAATATAAATTTTCGAAGTAAATTGATAATTTTTAAAATATTTAGACTAATTTTATTCTTTTATTTTAATTTAATTATAATAGTAAATTGTTATTTACTTGTAACATTTTATTATCCCATAAAAAAAATTTATTAAATAATAATTAAACTAGTTAACAATTATAAAGAAAAAGCATATTAATAAACTTTATATTTTTGATTTCAAAGTGAGATATAAAGAGATGAGATATGCTAAATAAAAAAGAAAGAATAAAGCTCCGAATAATGAAATAATCATTTTAGGTCTGTCGCTCTTTCAAACAAAAAAACAAATGAAAAATAATAAAAATAAATGATATAAAAAACACAAACTTAAAGATAAAAATTTATATTTTTATTGAAATTATGATTTATATTTAAAAATTTAAAAGAAAATATTTTCAATTATTTGAAAAAAAAAAGATGAATTCAAACTCAAAAAATAATATTCAATGTGAAATATGTTTAGGTGGAATACAATATCCTGTAAATTGTGTTTATTGTAATAATCTTTTTTGTAAAGATTGTAGTGAAGATTCGAGTAAAAGGGCAAATATTTGTCCAAGTTGTGGAAAAACTCCTTTCTCTTTTATTCCAAATGAAGGAATAAAAAACTTAATTATTACTTTTGTTAAATGTAAGAATTGCGATAAACAATTTTTAAAAGAAGAATTTATTGAACATAAGAAAATATGTAGAAAATATAAATGTAAACTATGTTTTGGGATTTTTAATACTATTGATGAGTTTATTTTTCATTTAAATGAAAATATACATAAAAATATGTTAATAGAGATTTTAAGTTCAAATAAAAAAGAAAAAATTGAAGATATAGAAAAGAAATATAAAGCAGAAGATATAAAGAAATTAAAAGATGATATGGAAATAATAAATGAAATAAAAAAGACTTTAAATGTAAAAAAAGAAAATGAAGGAAAAATATATGAAGATTCAAGAGAAGCACATAAATATTTAAATTTATTAGAAAGAATAAAATCAGATAAAGAATTTATGATAAAAAATATAAATCAAGCTCCTGAAGAATCATCATTAAAAAGAGAATTAAAAATAGCTCCAAAAGATTGTTATTTAGATAAATATATGGATTTATATTATTGTGGAAAAAAAACAGATTTTAATTGTGATTGTAAAGTTCATTATTGTTTACCAAGTTTATGTTTATGTGTTAAATGTATGAAAATAAATAAAGAATATCATTTTTTAAAACAAAATAATTTAATTAATTCTGCAGGAAGAGCTACAAGATATAGTAGAGGTAAATTTGTTTGTTATTGTATATTTAAAAAAAAAATTCAAAGAGAGAATAATCTTTTTATGAGTGAATATATTTGTAAAAATGAAAAAGATTCTATTTGTGATTCATGTCAAGATTTAAATAAAAATATTAGAAAATATTATAATCAGGATGAGTTAGAAAAACTTTAGATTTTAAATAATTAATAAGAAAATGAAATTAGTTAAATTTAATTTTTTATTAAAAATGATTT
Organism: Isotricha sp. YL-2021b; assembly: GCA_023805745.1. Classification (NCBI taxonomy): domain Eukaryota; phylum Ciliophora; class Litostomatea; order Vestibuliferida; family Isotrichidae; genus Isotricha; species Isotricha sp. YL-2021b. The sequence goes on along the minus strand of JAJJKW010002178.1, from coordinate 3,229 downwards.
TTAAAATGAAAATACTACAAAAAAAGAACTGATTAAAAATAATTTGAAAACAATTTATAAAAACTTTTCATCCTTTTATTTCTCTTTATTTTTATTTAATTATTTTCATCTTGAATTAGTATTCTCTCTGTTCCTAATTTAATTGAATTATAATCAATTAATTTATTTTTTAATAAAGAAAAAAAATCAAATTTACATAAAGGACATTTAGGATGTTTAGTTTTAAAAATTAAATTTTTTATACAATCAAAATGAAATATATGATTACAAGGTGTTATAGTGATTATAGATTGATTAATAATTAAATTATCTAAACAAATAACACAATTTATACCATATTTTGAAATATCTGAAGTATAATTTTTGAAACATAATATATTATTTAATAAATAAATCTTTTTCTTTAATATTGTTTCATGAGATAGAGTAGCTTGATAATTAATATTTTCTGAATGAGTTGAATTTCTAATGTTTTTTTTACATATACATAAATAAATAACATAAATTATACAAAATAAAAAAATAAAACCAGTAATTGATAAAACAATATAAACTACTGAAAAAGATATATTTTCTTTTTTATCCTTGTTTGTTTTATCTGAATTTGAAATATTTTGATGATATCCATTTTCTAAAATTCTATTATTTATTATATTTATATCATTCAATATTATAAGTAATATATTAAACAAAATTTTCATATTTAATTTAAAAATATTAAAATATTAAAAAATAAAAAGTCAGTTAAAAGAACTATAAAATAAAATTCTTTTTATTTTCTTCATTATTTCCAAAAATATTGATATAAATTTGCAATTTTGAAAATGAAGATAATGAAGAAAAAGAAAAAAGTGTAAGTGAAAAAACTTAAACAATTCCAAAAATATAAAAAAAAGTACTTAAATGAAATTCAAATGAGAAATGATAAAAAAATTATTTAAATTATAAAAAAAGAAATTTAGAAGTCAAAACATTTTTTTAAAATTAAACTAAATCATTTGAAAGATTTCTTTATCTCAAATAATATAAATTTTTAATATATTTCCCAAAATATAAGTAAAAAGAAATTTCAATGTTACTCTATAATATATTAAAAAAGATTTAATAAAATAATGTATTTTTAAATTATAATTTATAAATGAAAAAAATGTTTAAATAATTAAATAAATTTAACTATTAAAAATTAAAAAAATATATGTATATTATAATAAGAACAAATATAAAATGAATAATAAACAAACAACTCACAATCAAAAAAAAAATATATCATATTATTTAGGAATATGGAATCAACCAGATAAATGGGAAAAAGCAAAAGAATTATTAGAAAAAAATTACTCAGAAAAAGATTATCATGAATTATTTAGTTTATATAAAAAATATAGAACAATTCCAAATTTAAAAAAATTAATAGAAATATATGGTAAAGGTCCAATAATAGAATTTACTTTACCAATAATTCAATTTTTAGCTTTATCATCAAAAGAAATAAAAAAAGAAATTCCTATTTTAACAAATCATAACCATGAAATTATAAAGTTAACTCAATTTGAATGTGCTTCAATTCTTTCAACTTTTTTTTTAAATATGTTTGGTAATTCTGATGAAGGAAGAAAAAAGGAAGAGCTGAAAATATTAAAGTATGATTTAAGACTTTTTCCTGAATTATCTTTTGAAAATTATTTATTAGATAAATCCCCCATTTATATCCAAAAAATGAAATTTATGATAAGATATTTTATTAAAATTGGTATTAGAATGGGAGTTTCAGGAACATTAAAAAATGTAAAACATCCAAATTTTATTAAATCTGAAAAAACAATTTTAGAAAAACTTGAGAAATTCGGGGAAAAATTTTATGAAATATATAATTATAAGGAAGAACTTAAAAATGATTGTGAGAATATAAAAAATAGTAATTTACAAATTTATTTAAATGAATTTGATGCGGTAAAATATAATCAAAATTTTGAAGAAATAGATAATGATTTTTTATGTGATGAACTAAATCAAGAAATAGAAAAATTTTTATCATATAAAAATCAATTACAAAAAATATTCAATAACAATACTATTAAAGATCCAATAAAATTAATCGGAAATTTCGATGAAAAAATTAATAATTACAGAAATAAATATTTAAAAAAAATAGTTGAAGATATATTTTTAAAAAATGAAGAAAAAATAACTTTAAATTACTTAGAAAACAAAGTTAATATACATATAAATTCAATAACAGAAGAAAAAAATTCAATAATAACTAATTTTGCAAATGAATATTTAGGAGGAGGATGTATGAATGAAGGTTGTGTTCAAGAAGAAATATTATTATTAATTTGTCCAGAAATTTTAGTGGCAAGAGCTTTTGTAAAAAAGATGAATAATATACAATCAATTTCTATGTCAGGTTTTGAAATAATTTCAAAAATAAATGGTTATGGTTATAATTTAAAATTTGGAGGTTATAATATTGATAATACTTTATATGAAAATAATTCTTTTAAATCACTTATGATTGCTGTTGATGCTATTCCTATTTATAATAATAATTATATTTTTGAATTAAATCCTATTTATAGTTTAAGAGAATTAATTAAATTTTTAACTGGTTTACAAGGGAATAATAATAATTTAATATCTAAATTTGATTTTTGCTCAACTGGAAAATGGGGATGTGGTGCTTTTGGTTGTAATGTTTATATGAAATTTTTAATTCAATTTATTGCGTGTTTATTTGATGATATTGGATTTAGTTTTTCTTGCTTTAATAATAAAAATGAAAAAAAACAATTTGATGAATTTATTTCCCAAATTATTAATATTGTTAAGGAAAATGAAAATAAAATTACTAAAGGTTTATTTTTTAAAGCTTTTTTATATATGGTTATTGATAAATCCACTTTTTTTAGCAATGGTAAAATTTTAGAAGTTTTTATCAATACTTTGAAATCTTTGATTAAAGAATAAATTTATTTATTAAAGAATTTTTTTAATTTGATTAAATAATTTAATTATTTCAATCATTATTTTTTTTTAAAAAATTTTATCTGATTAAAATTTTTTTAAATTTTTAAAACTAAATTTTATCTTTTATAATCAAATTTTAAAATATACTACTCATTTATATTAACAAATAACAAATAAAATCATATTTAAGATAATTAATGTAATAAATAATTTGGAATTACTATAAGAATATTTTGAATTTAATTATTATATTATTTATTTT